>VZUI01022619.1:87500-151009 GCA_013401135.1 Cettia cetti
TTTAAAATGAAAGACAAAAATGAGCCTGATTTTTTGTTTTATCAAAACCACTCTTCTACCAACAGGATAACTTTTGTGGTGGGGCAGCTAAGCAAAGAGTCAATCTATTATCCATGACCAAGCAGCTTAAATGTGATCTATGTTAGGGTTTTATTTAGACAACAGAAGAAAAAGTGGTGAGCCCTGATTTGTAGTTGTTATGGCCCCATGATACAGACCAGGTCTCTGCTCTTCCTGCAGGAATTCCTTCCTAAGGGTTCTGTGGCAGCAGCCAGGTCAGTCATAACTCCTGTGCTCTGCCCCTGCCTCCGTAATTCTTAGTGCAGAAACACACACGGGGTGTGTCTGGCAGGGACAGCATCCTGTGTTCTCGTGCTCTGCTGAAAATTTCGTCTCAAGGATGAAAAAATTTAATTTAGGAATAACAGGTGGAAAACATACAGTTGTTACATTTTTGTGAATAAAATGCTGTGTTGTAGTCACCTCTGGTGTCTCCAAGATACCTGCTTTGTCCTTACAGAGACACCTGGGGCTCCTGTTTGTGTAACCCCTTGCTTGACAACAGTTGCTGCAGCTGGCTCAGGGTACAACATTTTGATACAGGATCTTGTAGGAAGAGAATCAGAAAGACTTCTTGTTAAAATTCAGATGCAGAGATTGCAAGCATTACCATCAGTTCCTAATTTCAGACCAATGATCTCTATTAGACTTGAGCCTGTCTTGTGATCTTTGACATCTTGAAGGTAGGCAGCAGCTTTTTCATGGCACAATGTGTTCATTGCAGCACCTTCATGCCAGTGCAAGGCAGTAACTCTGGGAAAAAACTCTACTACTTCTGTCTGCTCATCAAAGTTTTTGCTTGAAACTAAAACCAAGCCAAGAAATACAGAGGAGAAGCAGAGGAATATTGTAAATTACTGATAAATCTGTTTGGTTTTTTCCTACAGTGTTGCACCTTACTTAAAAATGCAAATATTGGGAATTACGTAGTGTCTATAAGTAGTAATTTTACTCAGTGCAAAAAGAATCTGCCTCCATATTTGCAGGTTTTGCAGTTTGAGTATTCTCTCACAGATAAACTGGAGAGGAAACTCTTGTCTTTATTTTGCAGAAAGAAGCTCAAAGAATGGATGAAGACTTTAAAGCACAGGCACTTGACTCTGCTCTTCCAAGTCCATCAGAGACTCTACTTTCCATTCGACTCTTAGACTTTAAAACAAGTTTATTGGAGGCAATAGAAGAGCTACGTATAAGAAGGGTAAATTTGTTTCTATTTGATTTGGTCTTTCTCTGTCTAATTTCTTTCTCTCTGTAGGTAATCACAGAAAATGCTGCATAAGTGTGGCTAAACCTCATGCTGTATTTTAAGTGATTCACCAACCAGGGTGTTGTTTAAAAATATAATGGGTTTAGGTGCTGGGTGTATTACAAATTTCTTTGTAAACATCACAAAGACTACAGGTTTGTATGGGAATGAATTCAGGTTTTCTGTAACAAAGTAAGAAGTTGCTAGAGTTGATAATCAGGCTATTGAGAAAATAAGCTACATTAAAATGTCTTTGATTATAGTTCTTCTCTTTAAGAGCAGCCTTTGATGCAAAATGAAAAGAAAGAATCTAAATGTTTGCCAATTCCTTAAGTCTTTCTCATTTCGTAATTAATTTGCCATTTGCCAGAAAAGTGGTGATTTTGGCTGTTTACTTGTGTTTTTCAGAATTACCTATGAGAGCAAAGAGCTATATTAAAAACACTTTGTTTCATCATTTTTACATTGTTGAACTATGAAGCTAGACCCATTCAATAATATTGAGTATTGAGTATTGGAGGTGGGGGTGTTTTGTTTTTGAAATGAGCTGAAGCATCTTGTAGAAGTACCAAAGTAAAATTGTTTCTGTGCTGGTAAAGGCAGCTGTTCTCTCTTGTAGGTAATTTTTCACTTGTATTTTTCTGTGGTTACTTTTTCAGCTATGTGTATGCAAACATTTTTGTCTATTTCTCCCCTTGGAGTTTCTGAACTGTTGTGTGTTTTGAAAGAACTAAAGGGAATTTTTCTTCATCTGATGAATTTGACCTGTTCAAAAGATGTGTATTATTACTTTTAAAATATTAGTATTGATGACATGCTTGATTTATGCTTATTTTGATCTAGGTGAAATGCTATAATCCTCTCTTTAAAAGCCATAAACCAAAGAGTGACTGTCCTTAAAAAGGAAAAAAAAAAAAAAAAAAAAGAGAGAGAAAGGCTGCATGATGGTACTTTCTTGGTGCAGTACTGTTAAAGGCCCCATGGTGTGAAACCCAGAACTGTGGTAGTGTTTATTCTAGTCAAACGATTTTAGTATTAAAAGTCTAGACTGAAAAGTTTAATTTTTATTATAATAATCAGAGTACACTTTTCTTTATAAGACTGCTTAGCTAAATTTACATGGTTAACGTTGCACTTTTAAAGCACTTGGTCAGAGCCTAAAGAGTTCATGGAGTGCCATGGAATTTCATCTTTTGCCATTTTTCTTTGGGTTTTTGTGCCTGTTTTGTGTCTGCTATACTGCAAGAGTTTGTGACTGTGGTTCTGAAAAAGTTGTCTCAAAAGGGTGAGTAATTTTTTGCCTTAAAGTTGTTTTTAGTTTCAGAATCGATTCAAATGTTAAAAACCAATTTCACAGTTAAGACATGTTCCTAAGTTTCTAAAATAACTGTGCTTTCCTTTACCCTAAAAATATATATACATATGTATATATTTACCTGTTTAATTAGAAATTTAGCTTAAAAAAAGTAGGCATTTTACAGACAGACAATTTGAAATCTTAGCATGTCCTTGAATTCATTTTTGATTGGTTTTGAATCAGTTCAGGGCTGCTTGCTTAGTATGTTTAAAGTTTGGAATATAAATCATTAGTATTTTGAAGAAGCAAAAGTTTTTGAATAATGTGGCTTATGCCTAGTGGCATTCATTTTTATCCTTTTACATAGAATTTTGTATAGATGTTTTTGCTTTAAAATAAATAAATCCCTAATAAATCCTCTCCCAATTTCAGCTATGAATTTCTTACAAATTCAGTCAATGTGAGTTTATTCTCTACATTTTTAATCAGCCTTGAGAGAAAGGTAGTGCATAGACCAAAATACAGGGATAGCACAGAGAATTACAGTGCTTGTCTTGCACCATGCCAGTTTTTCCATGGCCAAGAATGAAATACACAAACCTAAGCTGTCATCTGCTCCATCAGAAAGTGGAGTAAAAGTGAAAATTCTGCAGATTTCTTACTGCTTTTCCCACTTCCTTTCCAGGTTGCTTGAGGGAGGCATTAGAGCCAATACCATGGATTTTATTCTCAGTTCTGTCTTTGTCCTCTGGCTTGGCCCCAGATGAGATTATTTTACCTCTATTTGCTTCTGGTTTTCTTCCTGCTCTTGGTCTTGCTTGGTCCTGTCCCAAAGAGGAGACTCTTTGGGACAGGACCTCTTGTGTATTTTGAGTTTAATAAACTGCCTGGAATGGTTGGTTAAGCTGCAGAATAAATTCAGATTAATAGAACTAAATTTGTGGACAAAATTATCTGTGTGAAGCTAATAAAAAGCAAACTTAAATATGAAAATATTTTGAGAGACTTGATGCAATCCTTACTCAATGTCATCATACTGTAGTTAAATCCTCAAAAATAGTTTAGAAGAGTTGCTCAGAGTAAGGGACTGTTAATTTGTTTCATCTTCCAGAGAAAATCCCAATCCTTGCCAGCTGTGTGAGTTTGTTCAAAAGAGTACATTGCTTAAATGATTACACCCAATACAGCTCCACTTCATTCCTTTGGCTATTCACAGGGACTTTGCCCTCCATAGGTATTGATATAATATGAATATATAAGTAATTAAAACCCACAAAAATTATATTTCTCTTTCCCCTGCCCCCCAGGGATTACTTCACACTCCAATAGTTAGTGTCCTCAATTTTTTCCAGTTTAGCTTTCCCACTCGCCAAGCACTGACCATGCCAGTGATTCTTTTGTGCTGGATATCACCTTCACTTTCTTCCATGTCTGTCAGTCTTGCTCTGCAGTCAACTGAGTGCATTTTCTTTCTAACAATCTTTTAACTGGATTTTATAACCAAGTGTAAATTAGGGTATTTTTTTTAGTAAAATAACAGAAATGAAGACAGGTGAGTATTAGGAAAAAAAATCAAGTATGTGGATTTAAGAGAATAAACAGCACTGAAGTTTCAGACATCATGACTGTGACATCCTGTGCTATTGTTGTTAGTGTGTTAGGTGATAATTTCTGTGCTAGTGAATAACTTGGCTTTTGATTAGGAGCTGATTACTTGCAGTTGGAGAGGAGAGTCTTGTAAGTATCAATGCAGGCCTTTCTAGAAATATATTTTGATAGAAGAGATTTATTTAAATATAGAATAATTGTAACCTGTGCAGTCGAGTCAAGGACAGACCACTGAAAACTTTCCAAAGGAAAAATAATGGTTGGTACAAATTTCTGTGTCTCTGCATCTGAAAAAGGAAAGTTTTTGAGGATAGGTTCCAAATATAGGTTGCTATTATTTTGTGTTAACTGGTGTAACTCTGAAAATCCAAAAATGTTTTATCAGGAACTAAAGTTAGAATAATGTTACTATAAAATATCTTCTCTCCCTTTTACATTTGTCCTGGAAACAAAGCTTAAGAACAATATCCATGAGATCTACTAAAAATTGTACTGGTCTGCTTCATTCATGAAGGAATTTCTAATTATAGCATGAAACAATCAGAAATTGTAGTTTCTGTGGGTACTGTTTGACCTGCATGAAAATTGGATGTGCAATTTTGTAGGAGGGAGAGTGTAAGTTCAAAAAAGATAATAAAAGTACCTAGCAGCAGTTTTGGCTGCCTGGACATGAGCCAGCTGTACTCTGTTCCTAAATCTGTTCAGGGTCAAGAATTGAGGGGGCTTGACCAATCCACAGCCCATCTTGTAAAACTACAGCCTGAAGCAAACACTTTAAAGAAGGCTTGACACTTTCTAAAGGTTATAACGAGTAAATAAACCATCAAATTACTCCTCTTTTATTGTTATGGTAGTCTTTTTTTATAAAAACACTTAAATCCATGTAGTCCTAAGGCGTCTAATAAAAAACGAACACTTTTAAGGTTTTGTGGGTTTTTAATCCCCCCATCAGAGTTATATACAATATCATTCTCCTGAGTGTAACAAAAAATGTTTTTGTCTTATTAAACAGCTGATAGAACTTCTAAAAAAAAAGTACTTCACACAAGTTTTAAAAGCTTTCAATTCAAAATGGAGAAACTATAAATGTCCTTTGGAAGATGTAAAAATGATGGATAAGGTTTATAACTTAGCAATTTCACGTGAGAACATTTTTATCATGTAATTGTCATTCTCAGTTTAAGTATTTATGATGTTTATTTTTCAACAGTAGTTACAAACATGCACATTTTTGATAGCTTCCAGATACACCTTTATAATTTGGGAGTAAGTTGGAGGAGTGTTGTTCACTTAGAACTTTGGTTCTTATTCTCTTAAGTAGTCACAGCAAAAGGTTCTCTTAAAGTGGAATTTAATGCCATTTTCTTACAATTTTGAGCAAGACTTTTGGTAATAATATAAATTTTCATAGCATTTGCTACTTATTGGCAGAAATGGTTGAAGATCACACATTTTTAAAAGCACCAAGTCAGCTTAATTTGGTTTTATCACTCAAGGGAAATTAGGGGGATGTACTTTCCTTCAGTATTATAGAATAGTACCAGAAAAAAAAAAAATTCATTGCAGCTGTGCAGCAGTATTTGTTAAAGCAGAACTGGGAATCATTGATAATCTTTTAAGTTCTCTTATTTTTTGGGTTTTTTTTACCTTAAGTCATATGAAATCAATCTTTAGGCCTCTTCTCCATCTGTATTCTACCAGTACCTATCAGAGAAGCAAAAGTTAAAGAACTTCTTTCTAGTTCTCTGTGAGCCAAATTTGAATTTTAAATGTCTATTCAGTGTTTTATACGTAAAATTCACATGAGTGCTGAGGCATATATTTAGAACTTTCAAGAATTTCTTGAAATGCTTGGGAGTAGCCTCCTGTGGAAAGAAATGTGATTCTCTCCACACGTGTGCCTGTAAACTGTCTGCTAAGCAAGGAAGTCAGTTTTGACCCTAAAACCCTATAAAAGACATCAATGTCAAAAAACTATTTTGAATCAAGTGGGACATATTTTTGCTCTTTTGTTTCTATTGATAAATAGTGGGACTATGAATCAAATATTGTACTAAGTGAGAAAGGGTTGCAAAATCTTCAAAGCTGTTTTGCATCAATTGTTGAAATGTTGTAAATATGAATCAGAATCCTGGAACCCTTCTTCATATTGGGCTTCAGAAAGAATTGCATTTTTAAAGATGCAGTATATTTTACAACCAAAAAAATTTGTGTTATCTTCTTCACTTGGGAAGGAGAAAGAGCCTCCATTTGTTTCTCCAGTGTGTCAGGAAATGTATTGCTTCATCCAGAGGTGGGATCTTTTTAGTCTCATGGCAAATAACAGTTGTTCATGATATTGCAATTCAGTAGAATTTTACCTAAACCCCAGTATTAAGAGAATGATCCCTTTGAGGCCTTTTGGTTTGTTTGTTTGGTTTTGTTTGTTTGTTTGTTTGTTTGTTTTTATTAGAGAGTTCCATGCCTTTTTTTCCCAAGTTGTGACTGTTTCCTAAAGGTTCTAACCAATTTTTGAGGTGTGTCACTTCAAAAGTACTTGAATTTTTCCAACCATTAAGACTGCACGATTTAAACTGTAGTGAAGTTGAACTTAAAAACAGCATAAATTTGCACATAATATATCAAAATGCACAGTTCAAGTATTGGGAGTATTCTTTTGCTCTCACACAGTTTGGCCCTTGCTGGACTGTGTCCAACACCAGACCTCAGTAAATGTTATTAATGCAATGATTCATCAAAGAGAAGTCAGACTTACCTGTGAGTGGTCCCTTTTCCAAGCTGGCCATCAGTGTGCAGAGCAAAGGCAGGAGAGCAGCCTTTTAAGCTCAATGACACATTAGTGCAGCTCTCCAGGTCCTTGAAGGGTATTCAAGGATTATTTTGACTATGTGCAGAAACAGGACAGTGCTAAGTTGCTTATGACATGCATCAAAAACCTGAATATTGTTCTTGCAGGAAGTCGTGACTGTTCATAGGGAAAACTTTTGTTCTTCCTTTTTTTTTTTTTTTTTTTTTGAGTACTGGACTTGTGAAGGAAGGCCAGTGCCAATAAAAATTGGACTCCAAAGGGAAGCTGAATCTTGTGGGGAAAATTTATTTTTAATACCAGAATGCTTCAGGAAAAGTCTCATAAATATTTAGCAACTGCAATTATCAGAAGGAAAGTTTCATTTATTATCAAAAGTAATAGTTTGATTCTTGTCTAAGTGCTTCTGCCAGAACAGAATCTGTAAAATACCTTCCTGCTATTAGTACCTTTTATGGATCATGGAGGAAATTTTGAACTTCAGTAATGGTCTTCTCAGATTTTCTGGTACCTCATCAGAAATTTGTGTTGATTACCCATGATTCTGTTTCAATTTCTTTTATTTGGTAGGTCAGAAGGCTTCTTGGCACAGAGGATAATGATAAATATTTCACTTCTTCTATAACAACAGAAATAATCGCTGACACAAATTTTTCAGTTGCTCTAGGAGATGTCACAAAGAATAAAGACAAATGTTTTGAGCTGAATTTTTAAGTTGTCCCAAAGATTCTGAGTCATTAATTATGATTATCTGTATCATTGACTACAATGGATTCTTGAAGCACTTTTGCATCTCACTAAATTTCTCTTTCTCTCAGTGTTTTGAGCTTTTTTTAATGTTTGTTTTTTACTAGGAAACAGAAACTAATTATGAAGACCAAATCAATAAAATTGTTATAGAGAAACAGGAACTTGAATGGCAGAAGGTAACTTTCCTGCATGCTTTTAGTGTTTTACCTGCTGAGATTTAATTTTAATATGTTAATATAAATTGTGATTTGTTACAATTCCTCTTTTTAGAGCTATTTTTATTTCAGTAGTAGAATGTGCTAGCCAGTAGCTTATTATTAATCATGAGCATCTGTAGCTTTTATTTTGATTTGGATTGTGCCCAGCTTAGAAATGTTTTTAACAAGGGAATATAATAATATTTGGCATGACTTGGGAATCTTCAGTTAAAAGAGATGGAAATACTGAAGCAATAAACATTTAGCTGAAAATGAAGCATGTTGACACGTCAGTGTGGGGGAAGCTGTGTAGCAGCTTCTCTGTATTATGCTTGGCTTTGGCAAGTGCAAATATCAGTGCAGCAAACAAATTCACTTGCAATCTTTTGGAAGTGGAAATTTTCCCAGAAAGTTATTTTGAACATTAACTTGTATGTTATCCGTACTCAGGAGTAGTTTGTCAGCTTTTAAATGTTGAGAATGAAATATTCAGTAACATAAGTCTAACATTCTAACATTCTTCTCAGAGTTAGGGCACCTGAGGTTATGCTTTCCTAGGAAATGCATTCCCTTCTTTAATACAATCAAACCTATGACCCCTGTCACTAGGGCACGAGATAAAAGGCTTCACTCCGTATATTTTACGACCCCAGAAAAAACAATAATTTCAGCTCTATCCTTGATCTTGGGATATTTAACATCTTAGTTGTAAAGGAAGGCTATTTCATCTTGGAGTTCATCCTAACCATCTTAAATTAATAATCCTAATTCTGTGCTTTTCTTTCTTGAAAGATATATATGTGCACACAGAAACAGGAAACATTTTATATTTATAAAAGCAAGAGTTCTTTCAATTTGTAACCCTTCTTTGCTTTTCTTAACCTAGCATTGCAGTGCTTAATATTCTGGGTTCAAAGGGGGAGATTTCCACCCATTCTAGGACCTTAACAGCAATTTAATTTACCACTCATAAAAGGATGGGACTTACAGGTAGTGAGGTGAAGTCTGTTCCTCTCCTTTGCACTTAACATTGGTACATGGCAAAACTGATGTTAACAGTGAGTGGTTGATTTTGGGAACTTCGTGTGAGCAAATGTTCTGGAACTTCAAAGGAACAAGCTAATATAAATTTCCAGTCCTGGAGACTCCAGGAAGGTGAAAATTCTAAATATGACATTTCAGTTGAATTTGTGACCTGATTGTTTCTGAACGCAGAATCATATTGACCACAGCAATAGTTCAAAAAGTAGACATCTTCCTCTGGTTTATCAAAGGGTCTGTTTTACCATTTCCTTCAAAGGTTTCCCTTTCAGTCAACATTTCTGTCATTCATTTTATTTTACCTTAAATATTCCAATATTCCAATTTGTCTACATTTTATAAATATAGTGCTGCTGCTCTTGAAAAAAATACACTCAAGCAGGAAAAGCAGAATAACTGGAGAATATATTCCTTTAAATCTAGTGACTATACTCATACTTGTATAACATTACAATATCAAAGCTGACTTTATTAATATTTAAAAAAGACCCCACTTTTTTCTTCAGTCTTCCTGCACCACACACACGTGGCATATATGGAAAATTTCTTCCAAGCCTGAATTTTTGGCAGAGATAATAGAAACATTTTATCTGATGGTCTTGTGTGTGAGGCTTGTTAGAAAATGAGTATTTATAGACACTTCCTTGTCTTTTTGAAATTAAATTACCTCACTTGAATATACAGTACAATAAAGTGGTATGTTATAAAGAGTTTAGCATTGGATTTTTTTCTGTTATGTCTATGATAAAGTTGTATAAAGGATGACTGCTTAATGAAATAAGACTGATATCTACATAATTTATTCCATGGTATTAGCTTGAATTCCTGTATTTTATAGTGCCATCTTAATTTGGCAGTGCTGTGGATATAAAATTTTATTCCTGTGGTGAGCAGGAACACTGCAGTGGGAATAGTTGATTTGCTGTGCCTGCAGTACTGCCTCTGCCTTGCTCGTGTACTTCACATGCCTGGGGAACCTGTCCTTGGACACAGGGCTGAGGGACAACCTGAAACATTTCTCAAGACTTTTATGTGGTTCTGAATATTCATTTATGCACTGTGCATTGTTTGTTACACACAAATCAAAACTTTCTCTACTCATCTTATGATGAGTTAATAAGTAAATGGATATGGAACACCTCATCTCCATGGATTTTTATCTTCTATCAAAAGGCAACAGCTCTCACTCATACAATGTGAAAATAACATCAACTTGCTGGAGAAAACAGCAATTTTGGAATGGACTTTGTGTTTAAAAGCTCTCAATTTCTATTAAGGCAGAAGAAGAAATTTGACTTGTGTGTGAAACAGATTTTCAATTTATTTTCTCCCATTCATTCATTTTAATAGTCTCAATTTATATTTACTTTTGTGCAGTCATTACTGGATTGTTTCCTGCTTCACACTAGTATTTCTAAGCTAAACACCCATCTATATTTTGAGATAGCTGTTCAAGAACAGAGGCTCTTAACTACCTTTACCTAATATATTTCAGTGTTTGGAACTGAAAAAAACTGGTCTTCCATACATACCTCCCATGGTAAAGGTGAAATATCTTATAGAGAAGCATGATGCTTAAAGATGATGGAGATTTCCAGCTTGTAGAGTGTAGTATTAGCCTATGAGATTATGATATGAAATAATAACACAGAACAAAGTACATCTTCATTCATTTTCTTGTTTTTATGGATGAGAGTAAAGCCAGGCAGAAGGGTGATAAAAAAATCTCATACTATTGCCTCACACTTAGTCTTTTCTGCCCTCCTTCAGCTCTTTCAGGTAGCTTGTTAAATGGCTAAAACTTAACTGTAAACAGAATAACAGATAATTTTTCAATGGGATTCTCTTTCTAATGGGAAATGAAATTCTCTTCTAACTACCTGGGCCAGTGCCAAGGTGCTGTCTTAAGATGGCTCTGGATGTGGATTCTTTCTGCAGGCTGATGGGATAGGTAGGTGTTGCTTTCAGAAGTCCTAGAAAAAGGTCTGTATTCCAGAGGGGAGAATTGTTACCTGTTAAGAATTAAAGAGAAGCTGCTACCAAAAAGAAAATTACCAGTTAAAGAAATGCATCTTTTTAGTCTTCAGGGGTTTTTAGTCAGTTGTGCCTTTCTAAAAATATTTAACAGTAAGTCAGGCTTTTCTTGAAATACTTTATGTATGATTTGCTCTGAGTTGATTCTTAACTCATGCTGTTGTTATTTCCCACGAGCAGGAAACTCTGCAGCATCAGACTGACACACTGCAACAACAAAACAAAGAAGCTATGGTGGCTTTTAAAAAACAGGTAACAGAATAAAACCTTTGGTTTGACTGCAGGATTTCAAAATATAATGGCCTCATAGCAAGTTATCAGTTGGTATGAAAATATTTTTCTATTGCATATAAAATGTTAGAATATACAACTCAAAAAAAACACAAACAACCATGTCCTTTCTCCTGGCCACAGAATAATACTTGTATTTTGGCAGTTCTTTCCAGATGCCACTCCCCCTGGCATTTTTCATTTTTATGTTTCAAAAACCTCCTATAGAAGAGAATGTTTCTTCTAATATTTTCCTTATTCTGTTTTGCTTTGTTTGGTTTTTCCCCTCTAATTTAGCATGACCTCTGCAAGGGTAGATTCATAAACCATGGTAAAAGATCTGCCACACAAATTACCCTGCTCAACATTTGAAAGTGTGTTTCACCCTTGCATTTTATTCTCCATACTACAGTGAACAAACAAGTGCTGAGAAACCTTGCAGAGAACGTTCATAGGCACTGAAACTGTTGCCCATGGTGATGAAGAATTTATCATTAATGCTGCATCACAATCATGTCACACAAAAAAGAAATTGACAAGCAGTTAGGTTTCTTCCTTGAAAAAATTATTTGAGATTCACAAACTTCTCATCATAATTCTACAGTTCCTATAGTTTTTTAAAAAAGCAGAAAGTATACTATGCAGGTTAATATAACTATATTGTCTTGTTTAATTACATGAATAAAATTATTGCCATGTGCTGTTCTTATTTTTTTGTTTGTTTTGTTTTTTTTATGTGGCTGACAATCAAGTTACAGGCAAGGATGTTTGCCATGGAAGAAGAAAAGGTACTCCACAATTATTTGTTTTTTGTCATCCAAAGAAGAGCATAAGCAAATGATAATGATATAAAACTTACCAAACATGTCCTAAGTATAAACTAAGTATATTATAGTTACATTCTCTTTCTTGCTATGGCCTTTGCAAAAGAAATGTCTTTGTAACGTTGTTATTTCTGGTTTTTCATTCATAGGCTGTAGAACTTGTGAAGTGTCACTGCTTATGCTATAAACCAGTTGAGAAAAGAGTGTTCTTTGACAGTTTCATATTGCAGCTATACAAAATTTACTTTATTCTGGAGGGTTGAGATAAATTGGGATAATTGGCCTTTACAAGTAGTACTGAAAAATAATTTTTTAACTGCCTTAGAGAAATTATATTTTAATAGGGATTTTATTGATTTAGCTGAGCTGGTCTCCTAAGGTACTTGACCTAAATGGAAACTAGATAAATTTTAGCCTGAATTTATGTGGATTTTGTTAGTTACACAACTTTTTATACCAGGCTGAATGCCCAATTCCTCCTCTGAATGAAGGATTTGCATTTGGTGCACAATGAACCTGTTTCAAACAGTGAAGTCGGTGAACGACTGTGTGTGGCCTCTATTGTTTCATTTAAATTTCCCAGTGGCTTAGAGCAGATGAATATGCTGGATGTGGCATAACAACTGGCATAGAAATTTGCAAACTGGTTAAATGGCTTGAAAGTGCATCAAAGTAAACTTCATGCTTGTTGCATTGATATTTATTCTATGTTTATTTTATATTTTCTGACTGAGTAATTTTCTTGATTGGGAGTTTGGAGTTTTTTGTTATTAAGACAATTCATTTGTTCACATATACCCATTTATTACTCTCTGATTTGTATTTTCAACAAGAGCTTCAGAATTAAACTGTATGCTGATTAATTTTTTCTTCTAACTCTTTCCATTGAATTGAATAATACTTTCAGTACTTTATACCAAAGTAACTGAAGGAGTAAATTAAGTTCAAGACAGAGTTGAAATACCAATTTTTGCACCAATTTACATTATATGTGCTATGAGTGCTCAGAGTGGTTTTGGAAGATTGCACAGTGAACACTATGTTGGAAATTACTTCAACGTGCAGGGGTGGTTGAATGGATGAATTTGTGTTTTCTGGCATATTCTGTGGTATTTATTCTGGTCTGCATTGGTGACTGCAGCCAGTGATTTTTACCAGATTTAATTTTACTGAAGTCCTTTGACTTTCTTGTGTGCAAATTCTACATGTTTGTCTATATATGCATTCACACACACACATATGCATATATATAATATATATTTATTATATTTACATAAAATATAGTATATATTTATATATAAATTTTTGTAACATTCTTTTTGATAAATTCTTATTGTAAATGCACTTATTCTGCCAAAATCCTGAAGTACAGCTTTTGTTGAAAGGGAAAATACCAACTTGCTGTAGAAACGAAAGAAAAAGAAATTGATGGACTGAAAGAAACATTAAAAGCATTACAGGTAAATGATTGCTCTTGTAAAATAACATTTCTTGGAATGTAAGTGTTTTGGTTTTAGGGTTTTTACTAGTAAGAAAATTATTGGCTTTTAAAGGATCTTTAAGGCCTTATTGTTTAATTTTTCTAAGACACTTCACTTTTTAACACTGAGTTTCTGTTCCAGTCTTCAGTTTCAAGACTACTTTAAGTTAACTTTCCAGCTAATGTTCTTTTCCCCCAAAAGTAGACTCAAAAGTCCAAACAGCATATGAATTGAGCTTTCTTTGTATTTCCACAGCCTTCCTCTTTTGTCATATGCTTGTTTTCTTGCTTCTCACCTGTCTGGGATCCCTGGTTTTGGACTCCTGGGCCTCCAACTTGCAGGGCTCCCTATGTTTTTCAGTGTTTTCCTCTGTTTCACTGGGAGGTTTCTGTATTTATACTTGATCCATGGCTTAAGAGCAAGGCAGATATATTGAAAATGGATTATGAGCATTGTAATGCACTGCCAGATTTCAGGTATTACCAGGAAATAATTATTTTTTTCTACCCCAAACTGAGTGGGATAATAATTCTATTGAAAACAAAATGGCTATAATGGATTTTGACTATAATTTTGAAATTTGTGTTGATTCCGATTAACATTCTTGTATAATAGAATGCATTTGCTTGGTAGCAGACTGTTTGTTTAATCACTTAGTTAACACTGAATGTATTTTAGGAGCAAAAGAAATTGATTCTCATGGCTGGCCTTCTGAGCAATAGCTGTAAGGATTTTGCTGCCTTGCTCAAACCTTGACATAGCACAGATGATGTAGAATATCCATCCCTCCATGGTCTGCTGAACATAATATGTGGACAGCAAGAGTAATGAAAATCCCACTGACCTTTCTTTTGTAAGATAAACCAGAAATTTTAAAAAATTTTATCTTAAATGTTGAATGTTCACTGATCAATCATTTGTGTCACAGTACAGTGCAGATCTAGGAAATTCTACTGTGCCTTGAGGAAGCAGGAGGTCACAATGGACATGTGGTCCCAGGGAAATTGTTTGGAAATGAGTCTAATACAAGAGTGAAGAATTTTTAATTCATTTCTGTATTCTTCTCTGTAGAATCAGAACCCTACCTTAAAATTATTGTTCTCTAGTTTTTTTCCCTAGAAATAATATTTTTTGTATAAGATTTGTGCACTCTGGGTTCTTTGACATTACTCTGTTTTTCCCTGTTATACTTAACCATTATACAAATCAAAATACTCTGTCAGTGGGGTATTAAATAGCGTTAATATCTTCTAATGCCAGCCTTATGTTATTAAAGCATGTGAGATTGGTACATTGTATCTTTTTATGCTGCCATTTAGAATATCTAGTAGGATGGTTTTGGGGTTTTTTTCCAACAGGAAACACACTTCTATTCCTGTAGAAGTTGAGGGAATACTTTCATTTCTATCTTTGTCTTCTTCTCTGTTTATTTCTAAGGGTCTAGTTTACAGATTGTGGTCCATTTGTCTGTCATTTTTATGATGTCTGTCAGAAAACACAAGGATTTATGCATTTTTTCAAAATTCCTCTAGTAACAAATCAGTGTAAAGTGGTTTTACAGAATTTAAATATTGAAGTAACATTATGAAGTAAAGTGAATCTAATAATAAATGAAATTGGGCCATCATTAATTCAAAACCAGCATTACTGTACTGGATGGATTAATAGCAAATGCAATTAAATCCTAGGTGTAATGATACTTAATTATGTAGGTTGTTGTTGGAAAAAATGTAACTACCATTTAATGAATAATTCTGTTATTTTACAGATTTCAAAATACACTTTACAAAAGAAACTGAATGAAATGGTAAGAAAATAATAAAAGTAAAAAAACAAGGAGCAGCTTTAATGAAGAGTATGCTTAGGGTGTAATGCACTACTAACTGACTTTAATACTTCAATGATATAATATAATTATTACAAGTAAGACAAAGAAGTATCAGCTTCAAATGTGAAAATCTTACAAATGCAAAGTTTTTAGGTTTTTATAGAGTGATAACTACTGTTCAGCATGCAGTATTTTTTCCTCACCAAATTAAAGTAGAATTGGTACATTTGTTCTCTTTATAGATAAGAGATTTTTTTAATAGACTGTCATTTAAATAATGTCCTACTCTGTTAGGATCTAGCATAATCATCTCAAAAAGTAATAGAGCATTTCTAGCAGTTTGTGGTTTTGTTTTTAAGAAAAACTGGTGGTTTTCCTCTCACTCTTTTTCACTCCTCAAAATTAGTTCTTAACATCAGTTTCCCTGAACAGTTTAGTTTTCATCCAGTGCAGCTTACTCCCTTTGACACAGGGAGTAAATTTACCCAGAGTGACAGCGTAGTAGCTCTGAACCCTGTATTCTGTTTTAGGAAGTGAAAGAGTGAGCCACAGAAATATTGCTAGGCTTGATTGAATAAATGCTGTGAAAATTCCGCTGCTCCTCAACTGGAAAGAATAAAGATAATATTGTCAGACCATTACAAACTGTGATTTTAATTAAGAAGCTCAAAAAACTAGAGTCCAGTTTAGCTTTAAGTACCATGACATTTGTACTGAAAGTCATCTTCAACGCTACAGTGGTTTTACACAAAATATGGTGAAATTGAATATTGTGCCCTCTGACCTGGGAGATAAGGCTACAAGTTAAAGATCAAAGGCAACATATAATGTGTTTTGTCTTACTTCACTTTTAACTTGTTTTTATTCCTAAAATGCAGCTGATCTAAAAATGTGTTGAAAATATACAGAATAATTGGACTTACATTTAGGTCATTTCACGTATTATCTTTCTTTCATAACTTAGAAGCTCAGACTTCCACATGAATGAAAATATTTAAAGGACAACACCTTTTCTGTAAGCTGGAAATGCATCTGTTTAAACAAATATATTTCTTATATTCATAAACTTTTCATTAATTGATTATTTGAATATTGTGAAAGCATTTACTTTTTTATGGAGTAGGGTAATTAGAATGCTGTTGAGTGAGGGCAAGATACTAGAAATCCTCTTTTGCATGTAACTCTAAACAGAACACATACACTTGGGACTTGGGAAAATGCTCTGATATGAAATGATGAAAACAAAATATCCCACAAGGTAAACAAAAATGAATTATTTCCTATAACCTTTTGCAGAAGTGGGCTAATGCAGAGCAGGTCAAATTCTACCACTGAGTGGTTGCACTGAAACAAGTGCTGTGTTCAGGGGATCAAAGGAGTGGCCATCCTTGTAGACTCTTGGTCATCACCAATGGCAAAGAGTTCAAAAATAAATTAAAATGGAATTCTGAACCAATCATGAGACCCATTTCTATTTCCATTTTGTTAAAGACAGATTAGATCATTCTCTGGTGTGTGCTTCAAGAGTAATCAGACATGCTGGTCAGTTTATATCTGGCACCTTAGAAACCCTGCCAATCAGTGAAGGAGTTTCTGTGTGTGCTGGGGACTGGGTGTGCCTTACTGATGTAGCTTTTTAATTCTCTTTTTGTTTCTTTGATTCTGTTCTTTTAGAATAGTGTATGCAGTGTTAATAATTGACATAAACACCATGTTTTAGCATGCTGTCCAGTTAAGTTTATGCAAAAATTGTAGTGCTGATATAATTCTTACCATATATGCTATAATTTTGAAATAGTGGAAAGTTTTGTTTCTTACTGAAAGACACTAGAGAGACAAATAAATAAAAGAATTTTTTTTGGTCTTTTATTATTTATTCGTCTTTATTATTGTCTTTCTTTTCCCCACTATAAAAGTGTTGATTATTGCGTGCGGCACAGTCATTCTGCGCCTCACTGCATGTGGACAGTAGCACTCATGCAGTCAGGAGGCTACAGGGGGATTACTACAAAACCAGTTCAACTGATAGAACACTCTGGAGTGTGGGCTCTGTATTGTATTTGTTTTCCTGCTGCTGAAATTAGGAAGTAACTGGAGGAAAATGGTCAGGTGTTGGTTTCCTGACAGATTTTACCTGGAGAATGCCAGAACTCTCTGGGTGTAGCATCTGTTCTTGTCTTCCCTTACTGTTTTTATTGGAAACTAAATGTATGTGAAACCATTTAGTGATGCTGCAGTCAAATGGTCTAGGTTGATTAAACCCTTCCACTCTTCAGAAAAGAGGGAATTTAGATCCAAATAACCCACATCGTTCCCAGCTGACAGTCACGTGACCTGTACCCAGGAACTGCCTACGTGAGTCCTACTTGGCACAGGCCAAAATCTGTCAGGGATATTTTATCCACAGTACAGGCATTTCCTGAGAACTTCTTTGCCACCATTTAGTTTTCTAATACAGGTGTAGTCATCAAATGAATGAAAAACTAATTACTGCAAAATGTTAAATAAACTTTAAAAGCTGGTTTGTTCTTAATAACCTAAGGTAGAAATGTTGTTTTCATTTCCTTTCTATGTCTTTTAGAAGTTTGCCTGTAATCATACTCTGTTGTTTAAAAACAATGAGGAGGCAGTGATACAATATAAATTAAGCTCTATTATTTTTAAGTAGAAAAATGGTGAGAACTGGAGGAACTGTTGTGAAAAATTTCCTATTTTGAGCATTTTGGTAGCCCTTTGCATAATTTTCATGTAATCTTGCCTTAGGTCTCCATGCCATTACATCTCCTTTGTTTCTCTGACACTTTCACCTCCCAGTTACCACCTTCACTGAGTACCTCTGACTCCATTTCCACAATATCTTTGAGATATGAGCAATTTGCTCTTTGTGTTTCTCCAGTCACCCACTTGACCCTGAGCTATTTCTTGGGTCTAGTTCCACCAAGAAATCATTGTGCCTCAACAAGCCATATGGCCACAATCAATTCCACTCCCCATCCTTGCTTATCTTTATTACTGGTGGAGGGCAGGGCAATAATTCCTGTTCTTGCAGTATCAGACGTAAGGAAGAGGAACCAAGATTCTGTGGGTCTCACTCCAGCTCCAGGGTCATCCACTCCCCATCCTGCAGTGTCTCCTGGTGTTTTTTGATTGTCTTCTATGGAAGAATGTTTTACAGCCTTTTCACTGTGAGGAGACGAATCACATACTCAGGCTTTCATTTCTCTGCACATTAAGCCTGGGGAGAAGCCTGCCATCAAAAATTGTACTTAGGCAAGTGTTAAGGTCTTAATAAAACTCTTGCAGATAGATCAGGCCAGTTTGTTTCTTCCCTGGAAAGCACCCTGTGAAGTAGCAAAGCATATTTCAACTTTTTGAGAGAGGAGGAGGGACTAACACTATCTTGCTGACTAAAGAAAGGAATTGGGATAACACTAAGAAAAAATCCATATTAAAAACTGCAAAACCCCTCAGACCTTGCCACAAGCTCAAGTCTCAAATTAGGGCTGTCTCCCTGTTCATTGATCTCTTAGAATAAATATACCTGAGGGAACTACCAGGAAAAACAAACAAAATCTTTCCTTTTAATGTTTTTGTTATGAAATTCCTCTCCTAGCATTAGTTAAGCACAGATCTTCAACACTTAATTTATGACTAGGAAAAAGAGAAAGTATAAGAACATTTTCAACCTACATTCCTTGCAGTGATTTCTGTAAGTGGTGGTGTTTCTTTACCAGTGCTTCCATTATGACTTTCCATTTGCTGTAGTGTGTTTAATTTCATACCTTATAAAACATGAGAAATTTGTATTGTATATCCTGTTTTGCTAGTCTTATGGTGGTCATTTCTTTTGATTACTATCAGCTTTTATTATCCTCTGATGCCTGGACATGTATTGCATTTGTTACTGTGTGGAAATGGAGCCAAACAGCCTGGGCCAGATGCATCCTGGTGTAACTTGAATTTACACACAGGAATGAATTTGGCCCAGTTCATTTTAATTGCTGTGTTGATCTGCTGTGGATTAGAAATGGATTAGATATCTAAACAAATGGTTATCCTTTCTGAGGAATTACTTTAACTCATTCTCTTCAGAGAAAATTAATTTTAAATTCCACCAAATAGTACCTACAAAACTGTTAACAAAAATACAGTATAAAGAAGAATACAAAAAACTTAGTGTTACAAGGATAACAAGTAGCTTTAAAAAAATGGGTCACTGAACAGTTTCCACAAAATGAGAGAGATTGGTAAAATTCATTAAATATATTGTACTTAATTACCACGTGGGTTTCTTTGTGGTATTACTCAGGCCAACATGTGAATAAAAGTAAAATAAAGTGCTAGATGCTTACAAAAAAAAAGTTAGAATCTTCCCCTGCAGATACACAAAGTCATTTCATCATATTTCAAGGTATTGGAACTGCTAATTGATGTTGAGGAGTTAAGAATTACTCATTGAAAGGTTATTTATGTTTTTCTGGGAAGCATGGGGTATTAATCTGCATTAGTCTCACTAATCTAAATCAAAGTTACCTCTACTGTAGAAGTAGTTGATGTAGTCTGATTTTTAGCAAGTGTGTTGAAATTCTTTTATTTAGGTGTGTCAAATACACAAGCTCTCTCCTCATTGCCCTTGGCTGTACCATTTTTCACAAGCCCAGAAGTGGGATGGAGGGAGGCTGTCAAGCAGGGCCAGTGGAATCAGGGTCCCAGAGCCATGTCTCTTGGTTTTTAGTATCTCCAGGAGCAGATTCTGTAGCCTGCCTGTGCAACCTGTTCCTGTGTTTGCCACCCTTACCATAAATGATTTTCCCCTCAAGTTTAACTGAAATTTCCTGCCTTTCACTTTGTGTCAGTAAGCACCACTGAAAGGAGTCTGGCTGTGATTTCTTTATCCCTTTCTCACAAACACCTCCCCTGGTATGTACATATTTGTCAGCTCCTCTCCAGGCTGAACTGTCACAGGTCCCTCAGCCTCTCCTCAAATGTCAGGTGCTCAAATCCTTTGATTATCATGGTGACTCTGTCTCTCTTCCTGCTATTTGGAAATGGGAAAGGTCATTAGATGTGAAATAGACAACTGAAAGATTCTGGGAATGATTTTGTATTTATGCTGTTATGTTCAAAAGCACTTGGAGAGTTATTTACTCTCATTAAATGGGTGCTTCATTTATGTTCCTAACAGGATCAAAAATTGCAGATGCACTTAACAGCAAAAGAGGAGCACCATAAGAAACTGAATGAAGTTGAGAGGTGTTATGCTACTATTGCATCTCGGTTTGGAATTGTCAAAGGTGTTCATGGCAAACTAGAGCACAGTGGTATGTATGCCTTAAATATCCCTCAACACTTGGTTTTTGCTGTGCTCTGACAACACTGAGCTGGAGACACTTGAAAACTCAGAAAAATAGAAGCTACTCCTTGCCAAGTATCAAATATCTTGATAGGTTCCTCAGTGCTCTTACCTGATCCTCTGCTACAGTCATGTGTGTGACCACACAAGAAATTTTATTGAGGAACTACCAAACAAAAAGTACACCCCAAAACACTAAAAAAACCTTGTAATTACTGAATCTTACTAAACTTTTTATTTCTGCCCAAACCTAAAAATTTTTTTTCAAATCTAGTTTGAATAACCTGGTAACATAGTCTATGTATATTTGTGGTATTTCAGTACCTCAAGTTACTTGTATTCAATTTTTAACATTTTAAATCCAGAACATTACTGGCTAACCAATGTCTGCTGATTGTACTTCTAAGCTAGAGCGAACACATGATTTTTGCTGAAAGGTAGGGGAGAGTTTTACCAATTTTGGCCTGCTTGTTTTTCTGGGGAGTTTTCCTAGGTTGTGTCAGAAGATAGCAGTTACATTCACATCAGTATTTTATTTTTTAAGCAATATGCTCATTCAAAACTGCAAAATTGCTTATTGTACAGTGAATCTGTTGTCCATTATCCCCCATGGTGGACCATCTCTAGCAGAAAAGGAGAGGCTTTTCTGGGTATCTACAATTCTTGTATTCAAGTGTGGTGCCAGAAAACTATTGAGGAAAATAAAGAAAAAAGATTAAGGGTGAACCAAGAGGAATCAGAAAATAGAAAAGGATGAAGGGGAGCCTCAGAGGATCAAAAGACAAAGACTGAATAGAGCTGTCTGAAAAAGTACAGGAACCAGTAAATATCTTCAGCTTTTCATTGTGGAATTTCAAGGAATTTCCTGGTGATATCTTCACCTGTATAAAGTTTAAGAGAAAATTCCCTTCCCTTTCAGCAGGAATAGAAGTCATTCTTAGAAATTTTTGCTGTGCTAGGCTCTGTTGTTTTTCTGTCTTCCATGGCCCATATGCATCTAACTCTGTACATCTGTTAACTCAGTTGTTAATTTGTTTTGTGGCCCATTATGTTCTGTGTTAGTCTGAAAATAATTAAACTCATCAGAAAATTACAAGCAAAGCTTTAAAAAATAAAACCAAGATAAAAAGTACTACTAAAACAACATAATAAGACACTAAAAGTTAAATTGTGGTTAAAAAAGACAAGCCAACATACAGAAAACTCTTAAGTCATTGTTTGAGGTATAGACAACTGGTAGTACTTGGTATAGTCCTCCAATGTGGTATCAAACTACACAGAAAAAGTAGTTGAATCATATTTACAGTTTTAGCTTTTTTTTTTAATAAATTATATGTACAGATAGTGCAGTTATAAATCAAATATTCATTCAAATGTGAAATTATTTGTTAACATGCTTTAACTTTTGTTTAAAGTGCAGGAAGCAATACAGCATAATAAGAAACTAGCATCAGTGAATAAAAGACAAGAGACTGAAATAAGTAATCTGAAGGAAGTAAGTGCACATTTCTGGATGGAGAATGATCTTGTAGGTCCCTTCCAACTCAGAATATTCTGTGATTTTTTGGGCCTCCCAAAAGCTGCTGATGCATTAACAGAAGTAGTGGACAGGCAGCAGAACTGTTTTTCATTCTACAACTAATGGCAAAATTAGCTTCCACAGGCACTTCAGTTAAAACTGCAGCAACTGAGAATTTTCTCTACCCTGTGAATTTTTATTTATCTCTACACTGTCCTCCTTGTTTCTTGCTCTCTTTTTCCTGTGCTTCCATCTCTTCTCCATCTGATGAGGGAGGTAGCAGTGGTGTTTTCAGTTTAGTCAGAGATACAACATGAAGAGCAGTTGCCATGGAAGCGAGCCAGTAGCTTGAACATGGGATAAAATCTGTAACTGAGTCCCTGAAGTGGGATAGTTTTGTGACAGGGCAGCTGAGACATCAGATTATGGTGATTCTATTTACAAGGAAGTTGTCACTAAGCTCTTTTCTCCTGCCTCTATTCAGAAACTCCTCTTTGCAAGTACATTTTTGAGTTGCACTCTTGAACATAGATTATAGTGAGAAGAATAACTTTCTTTTCTCTTTGAGCTGTTTCTTCAGATCTGACAAGAGAAAAACAAAAGGGTGTTCATAAGTCAGAATTGTTTTGTAAACTCAGTATCTTTCCACACCACATCTCTTTTTTATATCTCCTTATCTTTTTCATTCCTTCCTTTTAAACTTTTTTCTCCTTTAGATTCTGTAATTATTTTATGTAGGGATCAAATGCATGATTATCTCAACTTCTTGGCCTAATGTTAATCCCCAGTTTCCAGATGATTGTTTTGAATTACCATGGAATCTTTGCCAAATTTGTGAGTGTTTTTGAAAACAAAAAAGGGCAGGGGGAGAAGATAATTTGTACATGAGGAAAAGGGACCATGATAATTTTATATATGGGTTGTATTGATCAAAAAATATATGTTTACCTGCTTACCTTTCTTTACCTGAAAAATGGGATTTGAAGGTACAAAAGTACTTGAAAATTCTCCCTGAATCTACTGTTTTTTCTTTTCTTCTTAAGAGTATGTAGCCTCTTATTGTTAAGGTTCTTTGGAGTATGATTCCACTAAAAGCCAGACTTAAAATTTAATTTTATCTTGAAATATAGATGTTTTGAGATTTTTCTTTATTTGTTTCATTCTTATCTTCTTTAGTGCTTTATGTATTTATTGCATGGAGATATTCTAGCCACAGTAAAAATTAATCAGGAATTCAATTTGGATTTTTTTAGTTACATACTAGACTATAACATGCTAAAGCTCACTGTCAAAAAGAGCAAGTTTTGAAGTGATCAAAGATTTCAGAACTCTTATCATCACAAATCAGACTGAAATCTACAGTAACAGTAAAGCAGAACCCTGGAAAAAAATTCAAATTAATTTATATATCACAATTAGTGATTGTATTACATATTTTAAAATGTTTATTTAGCTACATAATTCAAATGACAAGTTATATATAAAAACTGCATATATTTATCTGGAATATTTGATGGGTGGAAGAGAAACAGAATAATATTGGAAGGTGTCAGTGGTGATAACTTCCCTCTGAAGGAAAGCCATGTTTGTTAGGATGCTGATATCATAACTCTGAAGGTCTGAGAGAAGCTGTGTCTGTGCATTGTGTACAGTCCAACTCTGCAATCCTTAAAAAAAAAGGGAAATAATTTACATGTGACAGAAACAGGAGCGTTCATCTAAAATGCAGCATGTCTTTATTGTAGTATATTGTAAATAAAAAAAGTGAGGAGTTTTAGAAATATTTCAGCATCACAGTAAATTGGGTTTGTTGCTTATAGTGAGAAACCAAGAACAGTTAATTACTTAGCATTCTCTGAGGGTAAGTAATTTGAGAGGTAAGAAAACAGAAATGTTTAAGAAAATTTTACATAGTGAAATTTGTGAGTAACATATGTATGAGAGAGAAATTGAGATTTAGTACTCCAGCAATCAAACATACTATTTTATCCACTCTTTTTTTCAGCTGTACTCTTGATTCTTAAGGTCATGAAGGGTTATGAATTTTAAATAAAATACTGTTAGATAAGCAGAAAAAGGGGGCCAACTGAAACTTAATCTGGCTTCATCAGTTCAGCAGGAAATGCCTTTATTGTAGTTATTTCAGGATTTCTTATTGGTTTTCAGTATTTGACCACCCTATTCTGAACAATCTGAACCAGGATATTTAGAGGAGTTTTGAAAAGGGATTACCAGGCTGTTTTCACTTGCTGCATAGCTGAAAGAAGTCATGATATCAACAGGACAATTTCGGACAACTTCTAAAGCTGGTTTTATCTGCCTTGGAGAATTGACTGACCTCTAACAGCTCTGACAACTTCTAGGTTCAAACTTCTTTCCTCTGTAGCCTCAGTGCTGGAATGGGAATGACTATCCATGGTACTAAAATCTTAATTTGGTTGTCAGCTCTTATCACAGCCATTACTTTCACTCAGACCTGGATGGTCTCACATATTTGTTCTTAATGGGAATGTGAAGTTAGTGAATGCTATTTAACATTTATGGATATAAAGAAACTAATCTCCAATTTTAATGAATTTGCAAGTGTGTTATGAGGGTGTTAAATATGTACAACAGTAAACTTGAGTGAAATTGAGGTCTGTTCTGCACAGCTTTACTCTTCTGGGGTTTCAGGAAAGAAATATTATTTAGAGAGGTTGCAATTTTCTCTTGACATTGCCTGCGTCAAATCCAGTTCCTTCCTTCAAGTCCTTCCTTCCTAAATTGTAATGTAATGGACTGTGGCAAAATTTCCTTTCAGTAACATTTGGTTTTGGATTTGAACATTTTGATGGTAGGTAGTGTGGTAGGATTCTTTTCAACCACTGTGAAAATGCTTGCATTGATATCTGGCCAAGAAAAAGGTTTCTGTCCTTCTGCTGCTTAAAAAACAACTCTGCTGCTCAAGACCCAAAAGATTACAAGAGGGTTGGAGCAATCTAGGAAGAGAACAAACAGGTATAGGTGTAATTTTGAATTCAGATAAAGTTTTCATTGGGTATCAGTCTTGGGAAGTGGTTACATCTGCCTGTGCTGGCTGCTTTTCCAGTCCCACACCACTTCTTTATGCTGGAACGTGTATTTGTGTGACCTCAAGGGAGAGTGGAATTAATATTTTGTATTGAACAAAACTAGATGTTAAAAAAACAAAACCACAAAAAACCCTCCCAAAAAAACCCCAGCCAAAAAAGTGGAAGTTTTAGTTTAGACCAACTCAGAGAAGGAAAGTGGGTTTAAGGAGCAGGACTGGGATTTTGGGACAATCTTGACTTCTCTGGCATGAAGTGTTTTTGAAGCCATGTCCCTAAGCACTGGCTGCTAGCAACTGATCAAGGGAATGGGTTTAAAGCCTTATCATTCTCTCTCTCAGCACACCCCAGAAATGATAAAATTATTTTCCATATTCTACATATTTTACAGATTTTTTTGATACTATTTGTGATTTTAATAATGAGAGAAAGCTACTAGGAAAAAAAGCAAAAACTCTGGGGTGACATTTGAATTCATTTCAGAGTACAAGAAAATACATGCATGCATGTAGAAAAATTATTTTTTTAATTCTTCTTGCTACTACAAACCTTGAGATTTCGCTCACCGTGAAAAACTTTGCTATTATTTTTAGTGGTTTCATTTGTGGGGGTTTTTTTGGGGGGATGGGAGTTTTTTTAGGATTCTGGCTGTTTGTTGGTTTTGGTTTTTCCTGCCTACAGCTTTGTATTAGCAGATTTGGGTTTGCTTCCAGATGGATTGTACATACCCACCTGCCATTGCAGAGAAGAAAATACAGTCATATTTTCTACATCAAGGGCATGATTTCCTTTGTGTGACTCGTGCTTTCCCCATGACAAAAAAAGCTTTTCCTATAGATTATAAAGGCTGACTTTTGGCAAACACCTGGCATCAGATCCATGGTGGGCTCTTGCACCTGCTGGTGTGACACCCAGCCTGTGAGCTGTGCTCTCTGTCCCATTCATCTGCTTCTCTGTGCAGGCTGGCACAGTGCACCTTTGCACTTTCACAAAGTTAGAGCTGCTTGCACCTTCTGCCACTTAACAGCAGGAATTCTCCTTCCATGGTTCATTACAGAGCCTTCTAGTAAAAGCAGTACAGCTAAGGCATGTCCTTATTGCAAAAGATGGGGAAAGCCTAACTAGCATACAGAAGAGAATAATTGTAAAGCACTGCTGGCTTTCAGTTCTGTAATTGACTCTGCAATTACACTTAGGACTTACTGGATCATTTTAGATTTATTTATGGCTAAAATATGTGAGAAATAAAGCCTCTAGCAAAAAATGATTTATTTAAAAGTTGTACCTGTACTTGTATTCTCCATAAAACTTTGTGAATTTCAGCTACAACGTAATCTTCCTTTCTTCTTTTGTACTGTTCTATGATTTTGTCCAGAACAGTTAAACCACTGGCCTGTGATAATTCTGTCGGTGATAACCGAAATTCCAGTTTTGTGCAGAAAAGTTAAACAGAC
The DNA here is from genome assembly GCA_013401135.1 of Cettia cetti. Classification (NCBI taxonomy): domain Eukaryota; kingdom Metazoa; phylum Chordata; class Aves; order Passeriformes; family Sylviidae; genus Cettia; species Cettia cetti. The sequence goes on from VZUI01022619.1 coordinate 114,337, forward strand.
CAAAGCTAGTTGTTAGATAAAACTATGACCATTCTGAATGCTTGGTTCACCACTATGGCATCACGGAGAATTCTTGATGCTATCTGTGAGCAGCATTCATAACCTCTGCTATTTGTCTGAGTAAACGTCAGAGCGCTCAAGGAGAGAGCGATATTAAACAGACTACCTTGCACCAGGATGGGAGGGGAGGGGGAGAGAAGGGCACAATATTTATGGCTCCAGGAACTATAAGTTGTAATTTAATGAGATCAAAGCGTTTGCTGTTTATTTGCTGCGCTGGGAGCTCTGAATAAACTGGTTACAAAACAGATTTTTTAAAAAAGAAAAGAAAAGAAAAAAAAGCCACAGGATATTTAAAAAAGGATAAAGACTATAAAATCAAAGGTATCTTGTTGTAGAACCTTCTAATATAAAATTAATTTAGCATTCTCTTGAGATTAAGTAATTAATGTTTCAGGAAAAGCAAAGATCTTCCAAATTTATAGCCAGTTCCTGTTTTTACCAGATAATCATTGTTCTCCCTTATCTTCCTCCTCATTCCCAAGAAGGTACACAGTAGTTACAATAGTAATTCCTATTGTATAAATGGGTAAAGAACGTTTTACCAGTACCAAATCAATGTCTACCTCTAATAGACCTCTTGCAAGAGAAAATAACAAAATGATAAAGTAAGTACTTGAAACAGAGTAGAACTGGCACAATAACATTTTACCTGTGAAAATAAAGTTTCAGTCACGTGTGACAAGTTTGAAGTTTAGTAAGTCATTCTTACACATTTCAGTATGTCTAATTTATTCTGTTGTTTCCATACATTATTTCAAAGTGGGGCATGATAGTTTAAAAGATTTGTCTCTGTTTTGAATTGCAATGCCTATACTGGATGAACTATTTATACGTGTTTCCTGTGTTAAGGAACTGAAGAAAGTAACTACAGACTTGATAAGGTCCAAGGTCACCTCTCAGTACAGGGTGGGAGAAGAAAACATCAATCTTGCAGTGAAGGAAAAACAGTTTCAAGAACTGCAACAGAAAATCAGAATGGTATTTTGGATTTTAAACAAAGTTTTGGTGAATATTTCCTATTCTTCATTCAGCAAACCCCCTGGCAATGATCTCTGATGGATACAGATTAGTGATTCCTTTCTACTATATTGCATATACAATACATTTAAACTACTTTCACTATAACCTTTTCTAAGGAAACAAATGTGCTATGAATATTAGTATAATTTCACAGTAAAAAAATGTGTAAAAAGACATTAAAAAATAATTCTATTTCTTTAAATAGCCTCCTGATTATTCATTATATCACATTAATACAATATTGTTAAAGAAAACAGACAGTAATTTTAAATGCCTTTTACTGTTCTTCATGCTCTTTTTTAAAGGAGACAGCAGTCAGTAGAAAAGTTCAAGAAGAAAACACTCACATTAAAGAAGAAAAGCTGGTGAGTTGTTAATACAGCTTTGCTATTTAAAAATCACTTGAGGATGTAGGTGCTATATTTCATACTTAGGTTTCTTCTTATACTAAGATACAAAAACTAGTTTATTTCACTTGTTAATTGTAAATTTCAGTATTAAGAAATATCTTAATACTGGCATAAGTGGTATCTTACTGCTCAGCTTTTAGAAAAAGTATTACCAGAACAAAGTCCATTATTTAACACTTAACCCCAGGTCTTAAATTTTATCTTTTAATTCAGATGGGAGAAATTTGGTATTCCCATGAAACACTTGCCTACATGTGGGTTCAGTATAAATAAGCTGTAAGGCTGGCATAACACACTGGCTGTTGTTCTTTCTGGTTGCCAGCAGTCTATTCTAACACTGCTGGTACTGACACCAGGTAAAATAGGAATAGTGTGTCAATGGTACATAAAGGCAATGATGTTCCATTCATACAGAACATAAACATTTAGACTATTAAGCAACACTTTTACATCCCTGAACAGAGTTAGGACTATCTTCTCTTGCTAAGTCAGGTATGTTCCAGAAAAAATTCTCTTTAAGAAAAGGCTATGGAGTCAAGTAACAAATGTAGAAAAAAAAAAAAAATGCTCCCTGTAATAACAACATAATGCACTGCTTTGAAGAACATTAAGCCTGAAAAGGGTGGTTGGGTTTTTTTCCTTTTCTTGAATAGTTGCAGAATTTTCACTCTGCTGTTCACAAAAGGAAAGAGGTCAGAGAAGTGTATCATTCTTGGTGCCAGGGAGGGACAAGAGCAGTATCTTGCTGGCATGCCCATAGAACACTCATCCAGCAGCACTCTTCCAATTTATAAAAGCCTGTTTGCATTTCAAGCTTTCTTTATAAAATGCTTGCCAATAAACACAGGGGAAAAAAAATGAGAGACATACTCAGGCCTCATTACTCTCCCAGGCCTGAATGCACTAAAAGCATTTCTATGGAAATGTGTGGAGCATAATTTGTATGCACATTTGCCATGTGTTATCTAAGAGAAGGATTCTGGTTTGTGTCTGTCTCTTGTTCTGTGGGAATTACTAGGGTTTGTTTGGTAGGTTGGTTTGAACATATAGAGGGGTTTGGTATAGTCTGGAGAGGGCTCTAGTGTAGAGATGGGCTTCATGTTTCCTCCAAGTGCTTGGGTTAGAAGACATGGATTTCTGTGTTGTGGAACACTAATAATTAATAATTAATAATTAACAATTAACCTCAACTGAAATGTTGGCTTCAGTGGTTCTTGGACTTGGGCTAGAAATACCATCTAAATTGCAGCTGATTTGTACTAAACTGTGTCAGAGAAGCAGTCTGGTCTATTTAAGAGAAAACTGTTCTAGATTTAAAAGATGTGGCTAACTCTGCTGCTGACATGTCAGATGACACAGGCCAAGCCATTCCACAGCTCTGCAGTTCAGTCTTCTGGTTGTAAAATTGAACTAAAAATAACTTAAGTTTCAGTGAAAAAATATTATTTATACATGCATGAAAAGGAAGGAGAGTACACTGAAATACTGATTTCATTTTTATCAGAAGCTGCATCTGTATATCCAGTAGAACCAAAACTAGAATAATTTGAAAATACTTTGCAAGTACATCAAAGTACTTTGTTTTAATAGTATGTTCCTTTCTCAATGCATTTTGAAGCAACTGAGCACATTTAAGATTCCTTTCTGCCTGAAGCTCAGGGGGCTTTTTTTCTGTGCAGGTCTTCTTTTAGTAACTGCTGTAAGTGGTCTTACAGAGGGGGTGATGATTGCCTTGTCTGGGTCATTCACTCTGTCTTTGAAACTTTGGAAATGTGTTTTGTAGTGTTCAATAAAAAAGGGCTCAGTTTCCAGCAGACTGCAACACACTTCACGGCAGCACTCATGGCACTTTCATCAACTCAAATCAGCTCACTCTGGGTGGCTCTTTTTTTACAACTTCCCCTTCATGAAGTAACAATACTTGTTACAAGTCTTGTGGAAGGTACCACAAAAGTTCAGACCCTGACAGTAAAATATAATCTAGCTGCACCATATGATGCAAAGCTAATGGGTGGTAGTTCACATCTATTAGGATTCATTTCCATTTTCAGACGTGTGATATGGTAAGATATTCTGTTTATCCTGAATTGAAATCACAGTGGGGTTGGATTTGATATATTTTTATCCAGATTTGCACTGAAGAATGTATAAACACTGGGTGATTTTCATTTTAATTATAGGAAAAATCTCTGAAAAAGAATGTTATAATAATTTATAATAATCTTAACTTCTCCATGGTAAAAGGTCAGAAAAAATGGGTGTTGTTCTGATTTCTCCCTACAGATTTTCCCCATTGTTGAAGTTGGAGTGCTTTTTTTTTTTTACAGACATGATTTTGGAAACACTGACAGAACAATAATAATTAAAAAAATTAACATGAAAGACGTAAATTATCTAATGTTTAAATTCCAAACCCCAAATCTTGCTCAATATTTTCTATTCTGTTTATATTAACAAGGAAGTTCTCAGCTCTCTACAGTGTGTGCAGGAGCTGCTTCAGCGAATAACGCAAACGAACGTTAGAATGGAAAGTGAATTAAATGCACTGAAAGAAGACTATCAGGTCAGATTTTTCTCGATTAGACAAGCTGTTACTATCTGTTATGTATTTTTTTAAGTCCAGGGCTGTTAAAGACATCTGTGTGCCTTTCAGAACTTTTGACCTCACTTCCATTGCTCCCTCAGCTCCTTAACTGTCAGCACGAACCTTGAAGCACAGGCTGTGCCTTCCCTCTTCTCTCCCTAAAGTAAATCATGGTTGCCATTCTTAGCAGTCATTTCTAGAGGGCAAAACCAGAAGAGGCTTGCTTTCAGACACTGAAATCGAATTATTTTATGACTTTTGTTTCTTGTAATTTTCATACAGGTACATGTTTTTGGGTAACATTTCCAGTTTCACATCTTCATTCACAGCTGGAGCTTGTCCTCAGTTTTATTAAAGCGGAGGGCCTAAGACAGAGCATTATCTTTAGCCCTTTCTTGCTGTGTTTTCTGGTGTCATATATATGCTAGAGGTGGGAAGTAGTCACGCTGGAGAGTGTGGAGTTGCAGCACTCCTTGGTTCCTCTTTGGCTTGGTTTAGGGCAAATTTAGGGAGGAAACTTTTGAAGTGGTCCCTTTAGAAGCAAATTTAAGTGGCCTCTCCTCCCACCAGTTCGGGAGACATAAATTTCCTTCGAGAAAAGTGGAATAAAAAATTGTTTATTTAACAAGCAAAGTACTCGCAAACATGAAAAAAATGAATACCATTAAACAATGAAACTTCTCGTTGTTCTGAAGAGATGGCAAATTCAGAAAGTCTTTCTGTAGTTCAGTCTTTTTTGTGGGTGTGTCCTCGCCTTTCTCTCGGTCTCTCCGGGACTCGGCCCGGTGTCCCGGCCGCAGCGCAGCTTGCGGGGCCGGACGATAGTCTTGTGTTCTCGGACCGAACAATAGCTGAACGGCTCCAAAAAAATTTTGTTCTGGCCTCAGCTAACTAAAAAACACTAAATCTAATGAAAAGCAAAGGAGAGCTCTCTCCCGCTGTCCGTGCTGCAGACAATGCAATCCGTGAGAAGGATGCGGAGGAGTGAGCACAGTTCCTGCAGACAAACTCGGCGCTTCTTCTGCCCCCTTCGCTCTCGGAACCAGTCTTAAAGGCGCAGAACTTAATGTCCAGCATAAACAGAACAGACGACTGGGGATACAAGCATCATAAAGTCACTCTAGGACACTCCTTCAGCTTGTAAAAAGCAGCTCAGAACAGTTCAGATTCCAGTTCAATAGCTGTCAGTGCACTGAAGATTAAGGTCCTGTCCATTCCCATCAGAGACGCCATGCAGAGTTCAGGTACAACCACTGACTGGACTATTAAAAATTATTAGCTACTGTTTGCCCAGACATAACCACAGCTATTCCACTCTTTGAAGCCAAAGTTTTGAACTAGGAGTTCAGTTAATTTCAAATTGAACTTCCAGTGTGAATGTATACTTTTGTTTCTAAAAAAATGCTTCTGTGCTAACTTGAAATTATTCACTTCCCTAAGGCTTTACTCTTAACAGGTGTAAGTAGTTTGGTATAAATATAGGACTTCTGTATTTTGATGAAACAAGGTGAGCTCTGTTCTCCATCAGAAAGTGGCTAAAATCTCCCTAGGAATTAAAGCATCTGCAACATTTTTACAAAGATTAATTGAACAACTCTTTGGCTGTAGAATTGCCTAAAATAGCATGATTTTCTGTAGCTTCTGTTATTTGTATATTGGGTCCAGTGAAACAGCTAGATTACTTGCTATTCATGCAATCCTGGTTTTTGTTAAAGAAGGTAATGTGCTTTTTATTTTTATTTTCTAAGATAATTGGAATTGCTTTGTAGATTAAAATAGAGGCTGAAGATAATTCATATACAACCTTACTGATGACGACTTTCATAATACAGGAACCCTTTAGTCCTTTGTGTCAGGACTATTGAACAGCAAGTGTATTTCAAAGTGCTTTTTTTCTGGTAGCCTTTCTGAGCTATTGTTTCCCCTCTCAGATCAAGTTTATAGTATGCCTTTAAGCTCCAGCTAGAACAGTAAATGGTATCTGTGAATCTTCTCTTTGAAGACTGCCCATAAACGTCTCTAAGTATGGCTTGCTTTCTTCTTGTTACGGTATGAACAGAGGACAAGTCTCTGTTTTGCCGCCCTGTACAGGCCAGAAATTGATTTCTGGTTGCAATTATGCTAATTCTGATGAGAGCCTGCTCTGATTTGGATCTGTTTATATTAGACATTGAGATGGTATTACTGTTTTCTATTGTTCTGACTACAGCACAAACCACTGCTGGTCATCAAAGCTTCACTGCAGCCTTCAAAGGTAACTTCAGGCATAAATACTTTAGATGAAATGGGTGTTACAAGGCATGGATAACCAATAAGAGGCTCTTGGTTCAACTTTCACTATTTAAACTGACATAAATAGACCTTCTTTTTCAGTTTGATACAATTGCCATGATATTCCAAGGAATGAGACAACGTTAGCTTCTTATTTTGCATTTTTGCATTTTTTTGAAACATCAAATGGAACTTATAAGGAGCTGAATACGTAATGTTTCAAAAAAAATTCTTTAACAGATGACAGAATCCTTGAGAATGCAAGGAATTCAGGTATTCCCCTGCCTCTACAACTGGCTTTAACATGTGATCAGTTCCATACATCTGCTACTTCTGATATTTTGCCCTAAGAGCTATGCTGTGAATAACTATAATAATCCATCACCAAGGAGGTTGCATTTCAGGTGCAAGGAAAAGCATCCTTGGAGTTAGAAGCAGGCTCATCAAAGAGAGGAGGTCTTGCAGTCCTGGTTTATACAAGTGGATGAAAGATGCTACCTCAGAGTGGGATTATTCAGACAAAATATTGCTGAATTGTCCCATCTTTTGAAATACATAATCTGTCAAAGAAGATCTATTATTTTCTTTTGCACAACTATTCCCATGTGCACAAAAGTGCACGGTGGTTTGAATTTTCTTAGCGTTAGGACTTGTAAAATATCATTTTATTAACAGTGTAGCTAGATTAATGTGGGCATTTTAAAATTGGTGCTAAGTGAATCAAAAAGTGGACTCATTTTTGGTTAAAAGATTTAGTAAAAAGGAATTGGTTTGGAGTATTACCTCTATAACATTTTTCAAGTGGACTTTCAAAGAAGTTCAGCAGAATCATAAAGCTGGTCATACAGCTTCATGCATGAAAGTTATGCTTACATTATCAAATGTATTTGTGTCATCTATATAGCAGGCAGTGGAATGCAGTGAGTCTTATCTTCCATATTGTTTGCTACAAAAATATGATAGGATGAAAATTCCAAGAGTACCTGATACGTGTGTGCAGTTGCTGTTGACAAGCAAGACTCCTTTGATTTAGCACATGACAGCTGAAAGAGTTAACCCAAAAACATTGCAAGTACAGTTATGGTAGTATAAAACCTAATATTACTGTTATTTCAATGCACTTTTCATTTCAGCAACCAAATAAAAATAAATTAAAGCATAATCAGATATATACTTCATGTTGCAGTAGATATGTTTTGGAATGTAAAGATTGTATAGTTTATAAGAGAGGTTAATAAACAATTTAGGACTGAAAAACTGATTATAATTTTTTTTTTCTGTCAGTATATAGTAGTTTTTCCTTTAAGTACAGTGGCTCTGGATTATGCTACATTTCATATCTCTCATCTCTGGACTTTATATTACTTTTTCAGCACATTAAAACTTATGCAGTGAAACTGAATAATGGCAAGTGTTTTTATGCCCTTTTATAGCCATTTCTTTTTTCATAACCTCCCCCTGTTTCCTGTTAGCTAAACTATAAGTACCTTTCTGTTAATTTATGAAAATTATTGTTGAGATAGCACATTATCACTGATCTGTATGGCACTTGCAGCATGTTAGAAGCAAAGGTCCAAGCAACATAAAACACATCAAAATTCATTAATGTGGTATTGATTATTTTTTGGATAATTAATTTTATTGCAGGCCCTTGAAAGAGATAATGAGCTGCAAAGGGAGAAGGCAAAGGAAAATGAAGAAAAGTTCCTTAATCTTCAGAATGAGCATGAGAAGGCACTAAGAACTTGGAAAAATTATGTAGGTTTATTGAATTAAATGCTATAGTATGAGAAGTTTTTTGGAATAGGTGTCAAGCATTTCAGGTAATTCCTAAAAGCCAAGAAAATATCGCAGAAATAATGCAATAAAAACAACTAATTTCTTCTCCAGTAGTACAGACACTTCTAGAAATTAATATTTTTTTAAAGGTAGATTTAGGTTGACTTCTGTGCTTAAAAAGTCAGTGTTCTTCCTGCAGTTCTGATTTGAAAGGAATTCTTCAGTGTGGACTGAAGGGGAAAGGGGATAAGAAAAGGTGTGTGTTTCCTATGTCCCCCTAGTGAATTCACCTCTGTGGACACCTAAACAATAGTTTGTCTTCTATATTTGACATTCTCTCTATTACCTCATTACTTTTAAAGAATACGTCAGTAATTGTTTAATCCAAAACAATTAGCAAAACATTGTAGCTGTAAAAATTGTCTGCAATAATAAATGCATGTTTAGATGTAGGAAAGATTAATACCACTTCCATAAGACAAGATCTGCTTAATGTGTGGAAACCAGACTCTAAGCAGCATTTGTTTAATAGTCTGTCTTTTTTATTTCTGTGTGCTTGACACCTTCTGCCAGAAAGGTTTTGATTTTGGTAGATAGATTTCCAGGGAAGCTGTGGGGAAATAATGTGAACTTGTCCCTGTAATCCTGTTGTCTAAGGCTCATTCCTTTGAGTGCAGCCACTACGGGGATGACTGCAACCATGAGACCACAAAAGAGCTGAACTCTTCTGATGCTCAGTTCCCAGAGAAGATTTGATCTCCCTGATTCCTTGCAGAATTTTATACCATAATTTCCTCTACAGACATGGGAATTTTCCCTGCTTATTTCTCGGGAATGTTTGCATCTATTCTTTAGAAGATAATTGTTATTCCTTTTCATATTTCTGCTATGCCTAACTAGAAATTTTGTCTCCTAAAATAAATCATCAAGGATAAAGTTAACACTGGTCTGGAAATCTTTGTAAATTAAGTGGAGGTATTTCTGTAAAATTACCCTCCAGTTCTTTTTGCAAGTTATAGTTTGGATCATTCAGTTGGTCCTAAGTACAAAAATGTAATTGTTACATATGTACTGAGGGAGCATTGGATACTTGAGGCTATTTACAGAAGTGCTGAGCAAATTATTTGCTGTTGTGGTTTCTTGACAATGTAAGTAGAGAATGAATGTTAAAAATCACATTTATCTTTGAACCAAAAAAGGAAGAAAGCTACAAATACAAATCTCACTTTTTTGGAGCATTGCTACCAGTAGTAAATGGTGAAAAAAAAAAAAATCCCAAACCAGTTAGTAAAAGCTATAATCTGTAGTGGAAATGTGATTAAAATTTTGGTTTGAATGAAAGAGCTCAATTACTTTGTAGAAAGAAATTCCTTAGCATACTTTCTTTTAAGGATGCTTTTACTAAGCTGTTAATACATTTGAAAAATGCTGGTTTACCTATTTGAACATGCAGTAAAGTGTTTTTGTGCTCTGTGTACTTGCAATTATTACAGGAGGAAAACATGAGAAGAGAAATGCACACTATTAAAAAGGAGCTGAGTTCCCTTAAAGGACTTCAGCAACATCTGGAAGATTATCATGCTCCTCAGGGAAATCAGCAAGGGGAAAATCTGCAGGTAAGTGTCTCTACTAGCTGCAGTGTGCCTTGTAAAAATGTCAGAGAACTAAAGCCATGACAATTTTTCTAATCTTATCTGTCATGTCCAGTGATCCTCCTTTGACATGGCTCAACCTAAAAATTCATGTGACAATGACCCTAAATATCAGTGAAACTTACTGTACCCAAAGAATGTACTCCTTTCATCAAGAGGGGTGTTCACATCATAGAAACCTGAGATATTACTTCATTAATAATTTTTTACTTAACAGACAGCAGTTAACCTATCTTTACTAAATCCTTTTTCACAGACATATTTTCCATGGATATTTTTCAAATACTGGGGCAGATCCAATTGACTTCATATGTATGTAAGTTCCCTGGAGGTGTGGAAGTGGCTCCACTTCTGCTGAGAGGAACTTATTTCAGCTTCTCTAAAATCTGTAGCATGGGACAGATCAGAAGGTTGTTTTTATCACTGCACAGGTTATCAAAGTTCTTCAGTTTTAGTTTCAGAAACACCAACCTTTATGTCACATAGCATCTTTAAGAGTCAGGAAAGGCACAGCAGGCTCATCAGGTGGTGGATGCAGGAGGTAAAAGAGTTTTATGCAGTGCAGGCTGAACTAGAATTGTGCTTGGATTGTTGAATGAACCAAATCCATGTTCAGCTCTAGGTGCAGGGCACATATGGGAAGTCAACAAGTGGTTAAGCACACCAAGATGTTCTTTTGGAATAAAAGGAAGGACATGTAGCTCTGCAGCTGTGTTATCCCATGATCAAACTGGATTGTAAATTTGTATTCCAGTCTTCTATAAGGCTGAAAAAATTGGGCAGACTCAGAAGCCATAGGAAATCTTTTCTGTGCATTGAGTGTGTTCTATTGTTCTGTTCAATATTGCTTATACCCATTTTCCATTAACTTTTACAAACAAGTAATGATCTACCCTTCAAACAATGGAAAACTCATTTTGCATGTATACAATTTTGTTTGTAGTGTTCAGAAAATAGGAAGACACTAGGACTATAAAGACAGGTAACTGTTTTAGAACTAGTCCATGAATTGTCAGTAAAATGACAAACTAAAACTATTTTAGGATTTGGAAGTAAAATCAATTTCTTCACAATGTACATACATACATATGTTTATAGCTCACACACAAACATACACATATACATGGCTGTAGCATGGGCTTAATTATGCAAGGGAAATTAGACTTGAAATTATTATTCATTGTGCCAAAGATGATCTCTACAAGGAATAATGCAAATTGTGCATATTTTAAAAATCACAGTTTCCTTGAATGGAAATGGAATATCGATTTTGTTTAGGATGCAGAAGGAAAGTGATCAGGCATTCATGATGAACAGTACTGGTGCTTACTAAGATAACCCCAGGGGTTTGAAAGCAGAAAAGCTTAAAGCATATGCTCATAAATGCAAAAGAAGTCAGATGTCTTCCAAATATACATCTTACACTATCTTATGGCATATTGCCACACCACTTTGTGTTGTACAATCATTAGATTTCCAAAGCTAGGCAGGTTGGACTGAGTGGAACACTGCCAAGAAACTGAAGCTGCAGCAGATCATATTGGTTATTTTGATTTGTGGAATTTCAGCTTGTATCACTAATGAGTCAGCATCTAGTGACACATAAAAGGTGTTGGCTTGGATTTAGATCTTCACTGTGGTACCAAGTGTCCTAAGGAAATATGCTTATACTTATTTATACACCTAGTGCAATCTGAAATCCTTGTGGTTATTTGTGGGGCATGAAATTCAGAATGTACTTAAACTTCTTCACACTGATCACCTCTGGAATAGTTATTAAACAAAAGACATTTTTAAAAGGAAGGTACAATGTCAGACCTCACTGCAGACTTGGATTTCAATTTATTTTAACCATATCATGCTTCACATTTAGTTTGATACAATTTGTAATTCAGCTGTGTACCAATATAGGTTTACACACAGCAATGGCTTGCTGTAATTCTTTTGTGGATGTATGTACAGGGAGATCTGGTTTTCAGAAGGGTTTGAATTTCATACTATGAAATAGTCTGTTGAGGGAAAGGATATTTAGGGATGTATCTGTTTCTTAGATTTTACTAAATCACAGTTTTAAATTTTTGTTATTAGGTATCTTAGTTTATCCATCTTGGACCTATTTTTAAGGGCTGAACAGTCATTGGAATTAATTGAAAAGTAGGTTACTCCAACACATCTGAAAACCTGGAAAGGAATCATGAGACCTTTCTGCCTTTCTATAAACACTGTGTCCTGTTTGTTTCAGATGCAGTCACCAGCTCAGCCCACAGCAACAAATGTGGTAAGTTCTGCTACAGTGGCTGTCATACTGCTGTACCAAAAAGTACACAGGTGGTGCTTGGTGTTTCTGGCTGAAGAAAGAGCTCCTAGAAACAAAAGATTGCAAGATAATCACAGCTTTCCTGAAAGAAAAAGGAAATTTCTACTATTTGTATTCAAAATCTTGAAAATGTGATGCCAGGGCTATATAGAGCAAAGAAGCAAAATTAATTAAAAACCTAGAAAAGAAAAAGATATAATATATACAATTCCCAAATCAGAGTGACAGGGAAAATAATGATAAAACACGAGGAAAAGAGAAAGAAATTCCAACTGAAACTTCAAAATGAGGGTGGAGGGAAATTATTTTAGGACCCTCCTCTATTTACCATGACTCCTCCCTTCCCCGAATCGGCAAAGCTGGGAGCATCAGGATGTTCTGTGACTTGTAGGAAACGGTTCCTGGCAGATTTGTGTCCTACATCCCCTACTCTGCCAGCACTGCAACAGCCCCATTTTTTAGCAGTGCTGTCTCTGTGCCTCCCTCCACTCTGCAATATTCTCTGTCCTCCCCACACACCCAATGCCCAAGCACAGCTCTTGTAACTCCCTCCCACATCCCAGCCTTCCTTCTGCAACACCTCCTGTCACCCAAGTATCTTCAGCTTTTCCCCACATCTTTTATGGACTAAGCTCCCTCCCACATCAGCCTACTTTTATATCCTATCTTTAGGGCAAGAGCCAGCACGTGCTCCTGTCTTCAGCTGCCAGTTGATGATGATAATGGATGCACCCTCTTTTCCTTTTATTTTGGTGGGATTTTATTATCTTCATTATTCAGGCCCTAGTTTCCACAGAACTTCATTGACTGCAGCTTTCAAAACTGAACACAAATACAGATGCAGTAGTAGACCAGTGATTTAGACTTTAGGTGGACAAATCTTTCAGGCTTCCATTCTTCTTGAATTTGGCTCAAATTCCTGTTAAGCTGTTTGGGAAGGAATGAGGAACTGAATGTCAGGAACTGCAAATTCAGAAGCCTTATTTGCCTGTGAAATGAAGTTAAAAGTCCTGGGCAGTTTACTAGGAAAGATGTTATATGTGCATGTGTTGTTTCTGTGTGTGTGTTTGGCTGTAAACAGCAATCATGCAGGATTTTTCCACATGGAATTACTGAGCAGGTCACTGAGTGGGCCAGGCACCACATGGACAACACAGATTCCTTCTACTGAGGAATTGTGTCAAGTGTGTAACTTTGTGGACTGTAATATAGCAGGACTTGATTTCTTTCCTACTCTTCTAGGGTATTAGTCTGCTTTTTTATTAGTCTGCTTTTTTCTTTTCCTCCATTTATATTTACTTTTTATACTTCAGGTCTTTGTTTTCCATCAGAACTGTAAAATTAATTTTAAATCTCAGTCCTGAACTTTTCACCTAATCAGTGACTATAGTAAATTACTAAAATACCTATAATCTTTTGTTCCTTCTTATGCTAGAGTGGTCAAGAACACTCAAAAGCCAGTGAAATACAGGCTATTCAGAAAGAAAATGAGTTTATGCAGCCTGTAATAAGAAAATACAGTGATTGTGGAAATGAAGAAGAAACTGAAGTGAAAAACACAAGGGACCAGTCTTCAAGCATTGAGGAATTAAAGATAGAACAAAGTAATCTTCCACTGATAATAGAGATAAGTAGTATGGTTAAGAAAGGATAATTCAGATCTAGTGTGGGACATGAGAAGGTTTAAATCCTGAATTAAATGGTCATATCTAAAATCTACAGAATGTTACTATATTCTCTGCTCTCTCAGTTTATAAATATTTTGCCATTACCATAGTGTAATATTTATCTTCAGTAACTCTTTGACAAGATTGTGTGTGTAATATAAGATACCAGTACTGATACCAATCCTGAGTCCATCTCTCTGGAAATTCTAAACTGCAAAAATAAATTATCATATAACTTCTGGGTTATCAGTCACTAACTAGAGAATACACTCACTCTACAGATTCACAAGTTCTTGAAAACAGTTTTAAGGATGAAATTAATGTTGCTAGCCCTTGTGAAGTAAAGCAAAGGGAGGCTTCTTCCAGGAACACCTTCTGCACAGATACTGATTTAATTACCCAAGGACACACCTTGGAAATGCATGTCACTGGATGCAGAGAGGCAGAAGATGCAAGAACAACACACAGAAGGTTACCAGATGAAAACAAGGCAAATTTAGATCAAAATCCACGAGACAGCACTGAGCATCTGGCAGCACACCACACACAAAGAGGGAAGGACCTTTTAGGCAGTGCTGAGACTGTAGGTGCTGACAGGAAAAATGGAAGTCAGGAGACTGACACTAGCAAGGAAGAACTGTGCAATACTGCAGATAAATCAGCTTGTTCCAAGGCAGATGCAAACTCAGACACCAGACAGCACAACAAAAGTGTCCTTCCACCTGAAGCACCCAAACCCGAGTCTGAAGCTGTTCTTTGCACAGAGAAGAGTGCTCTGCATGAGAGAAATACAGACAACCACCAAGCTAAGGAGCAAAGTTTTGGCATCCTACCTTATAATAAAGAGAATTCTCAAGCAGAATACCAAAAATGTAGCTTGCTGAATAGTGACAGTTCTGTAGGCAGTGGATTACATAAAACAGAAAAGACTTTAAATCTGAGTGGTTTACATAGAGATAAACTTCCTCTGGAACAGACACATGTAGATGCTGAAGACAGAAATTATGACAATTCCAGAAACACAAACAGCACTGGTCTTCTGGCAACTGATGCTCAACATCCACCAACTGTTTGTTGTGATAATGCAAGTGGTGATGCTGCTGCTGCAAAAGAATGCAGTGATAAGTCTCTCTTAGGTACTTCTCATTTAAGGCCCCCAAAAACTGAGAGAGGAATAAATGCAGATGACATCCACAGCAAGCAACCTGAACAAGGCAGTGCTAAACAGACAGGGAATGCTACAAATATATGGACTTCAAATGCTGAAGCCAAATCTCCAGTAAACGCTGATGGTCTCGAAATTGCTCATAACTCCCCCCCAACAGATAGAGCAAGTACAGATAAAGTAATTCCATGTAAAAATATTAACAATGATACTCAGATACACTCCATCAAAACTGGACATTCCCTGGAGATTAATACTTCGACAAATAACACATTGTTAAAAGAGAAGAAAGACTCGTTGAATAGTACAGTTCCAGGAACGAAGTTTGCTGAGGGTGACCTGAAAGAATCATGCTCTTTACCCATGAGAACATCTGGAAATTTAGTAAACATAAGTGTAAGGTCATCCTTTGATCTTTCAACCTCAGATAAAAAAGCTGAGAAAACTCCACTATACTTCAATTTTTTACCTCTTGGTTCTTGTTCAAGAGTAAATCAAATGAGAGGTCAAGCTACACGGACTTCAGCTTCCAAGGAGCCTTCCCTTTTGAAAGACAAACTGCCATGCTTAGTGGAAAACACAAACATTATTTCAAACACACAGAGTCAAAATCTCAGTGAAAATGTGGACAGCAGAGAAACAGGACAAGGTAAGAAAATATAAGCATCAATGTTCTGAACCACGTAGTGCTTAGAAAAATTATCTTAGTGTAGAAAAACGTAAACCTGACATTTTAGTTATATCGCAAAAAAGTGAGACTGCTGTTTATATTATAAATGCAACTAAACAGCTTTTGTTAGCTTATCAATCAATGAGTTAATTAAATAGTTTTTTCTCATATTTCCCTTTGTGAAATAACAGCAGTGCAATGACAAGCTGAATTTTGATAGGCATTTCTAACCCTAATCTAGAGCATATTCTATCAGGGCTCTGCATGGATCTGAAAAGCACTGAGAAGCTTTTGCAAATTATTCAGTGTTCTCATTTTGCAAAATTAGGGTAGATTTTGAATCAGTAGATGCTTCTTTGAACAGGGCTTACAGAAATTTTATTTTATTGTACATCTCTTAGATGGACACTTAAAACCATCTGAATGTGTTGAGTGTGTGAAAAGACTTTATATTCTGTCAGGCTCTGGAAAAAATGGAGCTTTAAGTGCTCAAGGAGCTTTTTTAATCTCCTGCTATTGACATTTGGTTATTACTTGTTGAGCAATATTTTGCACATACAAAATAGTAAATATGAACTTTATTCCATAGGTTTCTAAATCATTACTGAAATGTCAAAAAATTGTATTTTAGATTTGTTTTGCAATAAAATGGGCTTGTATATTACCCCAAAACTGGAGCCCTGAGTGCTTAGACGTTTTCCAAAGAGCAGGATCCACGGGACAGGGTGTTTGTGTCTACTTGAGTTTTTGTTGGTGCATTGTTTTCACTTTTGGCCCTTAAACATAGCAAGAGCAGAGTGGACTCCCATCCTTAGTTTTGCAGCAAGTGGCAGACAGAAATCCATCAGACTGGTTTCTTTACGTTGTTCTGTTGTTATAAAACTTCTCTCTATAGGTAATTTTCTGCCCTTGGTCTCCTGCCCATGCACATTTTTTGTCCTCTGTCCCTAAAACAGTAGTAGTGGTAGCAAGGTAGCAGAATCCTGATCTCAGATGGCACATTATTTCTTTTAATAATGTGAATTTTGGTATCTGTTTCAATAAAATAAATGCCTAGTTACACAATGTTCTGCATGTATCTTTTCTGTAAGAACAGACAGTGCTATGTGAATTTCTTCCCAGTGAGTTCCTCCTTCTCTTCTTGTCAGAAACCTTTCTGTATGCAAAGTACTGGAACTCCAAGTGACTCTGAGAGATTCATCCAAAGGAATTGGTAGGGAACTAACTCCAGTCCCTCAACTGAGTTGCCTAGTGACTAGACCTCTTGAATTCCAGCAAACCTTTATGGTGAGGGTCTTGGTCTGTATCCCAGACATGCCTCATGCTGCCAAACTGAGATAGGTTCCTCCTTGAGCCTGCTGCCCTCTTGGAATGCTGCACCTCCCTGGGATTGTGGAGAACCTCCCTGTGAGGGCCCCTACAAATCACTGTGGTGCAGGGCCCCGCAGCTCCCTGTGCTTCTTGTGCTTGGGGTTTGTGTTGTTTTGTTGGCAGATCTCTTCCCACATGGCAAACCTGCAGTGGATGCTGGACCTACATTTTAAATTTTTAATTTTTTTTGACTGACTGACTGACTGAAGCACAAACGATTTAGCCACGTGGGAGACCTAGAGGTGAAGAGATTTGGTGAAAGAGTTTAGTAAACCTATGTGAGGGAATTCCTTCTACTGCCTCACCACAGTGCAATTGACTATTTATATGCTGGCTCCCAGAGAGCAGACACTCCACATCAGTAAATGAAGGAACTTGGAATGGAAAAGGTCGTCCTGGCAGATGATTAAAAAGAAAACAAACACTATAACCATTTTCCTCCTCCTCCCAAGAGAAAAATGTCAGCATTCTGAAATAACTCTTACTAACCATGAGGTAACATGTATTTTCGAATTGTGAAAGCATCCTTGTATTTTCACCTGGCAAGGAATTTGATACTGATTTCAACAGAATCTACTGGTGTGCTGCATAAAGCCTCTGAAGAACTGGAAGCTTATACTTGGCAGTGATTAATCTACTCACCTGCCTTTCTTACTTTTAGTAATGGCTATGGCCTGACCACCTGAAACATCAGATGTAGCCACTAACAAAAAGATTTGTTATTTAAAATGTTTTTTGATTGCCTGAAAAGCTTTGTATTAATGTCTTTTATGACAGGTAACCCTTGAATATCACGTTCTAATGGCATTAACTATGCATTTTATTATTGTTATCAGGTGAGTTTAAAGTAACAGTGCTTAAAAAAATATATTCAGAATACATACACTTTCTATAAATCACTTTTCTGTCATTAACTTAATGTGTGAGAACATTTTCAATCAAAGTAGAAACATACCTCATTTTTAGAGGAAAAATAGATGAAGCATATGAAAGAAAAAAAGGAAGGGCAAAAGCCTACAACTAAGATCCAGTGATTTAAAACAAAAATATTTGATTTTTTAAGATCAGAGGTAAACCAGTTTAGTTATTCACAATTAGTGCCTGGAGACTAAACTGCAGTTGTTACCATTTCCTTTTTGTCAATCAGGTTCTAGCAGCTTGAACAGAGCTGCCAACACTTTGAATACCTCTAGTATCCACCGAGAGCCCCAGGGAGAGCCTAGTGAAGAATGGAATGCTACAGCAAAGGCTTTTTATGATTCTTCTTTTCCCACAGAACATGTAAGTCAATTAAAAATATTGCAGACCAGACCTCAGTGAGCTAATTCCACAGATATTTGTACAACTGTACCCATCTGGATACTTTAAGGCTGAGTCAATCTCCGAAATAATATCAAAAGGGCAACAAGACACCATTTTTCACAATTAAGGTTGATAGAAAGCAGCAGGAAAAAGTCACAGCATATGAATCAAACAGATGCTAACCAGTCTGTTTGGGAGGGGAGGAAGAAGCTGGTCCATTGTGTATCCTAATAAAAATCATCACCTACAGTAAAAGTAGAAGATTAAAAAAAAAGGAAAATAGTAGTATGTAGAAGTATAAAAACATTGTTTCCTCTATTACTTGATAGGACCATGGCATTTAAAAGAATCTGCAAAAGAATAAAACTTCAGCACATCTACAAATTGGAGCGTATCCATTTATCACACACTATAGTAATGTGATGCCCTATTTAATCTTATTTTGTAGGGTAACATTATACAAACATGTAAAAACCTGTTGTTTCCCAATGGCTCATCACTCATTTTCAGATGTATGTTAGACTCTGGAGCTTGAACAGCTCTTACTGCTCTATTAGAGATAGACCCAATGCTGTATGTATCATTCAAAAGTGATAGAGTAATTTACAGCTGCAGCTGACCTTTCCTTTTTAGAAGATATTCTAGAGGTATTTCTCAGGTAGTTAGGGCTGCCTCTGGATAAGGTGTACAGTGGTTTCAAGTGACAAAGTTGGCTGACTTCAGCAGATGATCAGGTCTTAATGCCATCAGCATCCACATTCCCTGAAATGCACAAGACTGATGTATTCAATTACTCGACTTTCCTAGCCTGACTCTACTTGTGAATGAGACTGAGGTGGATTTTCCACCAAACACAGTAATATTTACTGTGTGTATCTTGCTTTTTCTCAGAGGTGGAGCCAGGAGCTGAGTGAACTCCACTACATAACCTACAGGTGAAGCAAAGCTGTATTTCATTATCTGGTTGTGGTTATGTCTGCTTTGTCACCTCCAAACTAAAGCTCCTGCTGTGCTAGCTAAGTAAAAGCAGAGATGGACAAGAACAGTGCCTTGCTGGTTTCACCTTAGATTTTCCAAATCCTTAATCTACAAAATCTCAGCCTGCAATAGTGCAGAGCACTCCTCTTCTGTGTTGTTGTCATTCTAATACCTTCTGTTCTCAGCTTTGTCATTTTAATGACCAATATAAACAAGCTGTTGTGAGATTAAAAATGGGCTCGACAGTTTTTTGCTGCTTTGTTTGCTTTGACTAACATGCATGATTGCAACTAGAGCAGACAAGCCTTCTACAATTTGGATAATCTCATGCAACCACAGTACAGTACTCTAAAAAGGGATAAAATGATAAATGCTACAGGTGCACTTACAAATCTAGTAAAAATATGAAGAACTGTTTTAAACATTAGTCTGTCCATGCTTAATTAAGTACCACGGTAAGGATGAATAAGCATCCCCCCAGCTCAGTTTAAACATGCAATTTTCAGTACAGGACAGGTTCAGCCCCAGAGATTGCTATTCCATAAAGATTTTGACTAGTGGCTTGCAGTGAAGTATGAGCTGTTTGTTGCTGAAGCCTTGAGGAAAAGCATGAGGGAATTACAAGGGTAAAACTTCCACTGCTCAAATGGAAAAGTTACTTCCTCACTGAAAGGGAGATGCCAGTCATTACTGACCTGAAGTATCAGTACCTTCAGCTGCACGGCAGCAACATTGTTATAAATGCAACAATGAACAATTTGCATGAATTTTATTGTTCATATTTCAGACTTTAAGCAATGCTTGTAAAATTAATGTGCTAAAATAAAGGTGGGCCTGATAAAGACATAGTGCCTGAAGAGTTGGCTGGGGCACAGTTTCCTAATACTAAAAAAATGATAGAGCAGAGAGGAAGGTCTCATCTTGTGATCCTTGCAAGAGGAGGCCCCTAGCACAGGAGCTGAGTCTGAGAGGTCACCTTGCAGCTCCCCTGCAGCACTGGCTCCGTGCTGCACCTTGCTCAGGTGGCTGCTGCTGCAGGCTGCTCCCCCAAGAGCCACACAGTCCCAGGTTACAAGAGGAGAACTCATCATTCAAATGTGAGCTTTTTGCTCATCAGGCAAAAAACCTGTTTCCCTACTGTGTTGCCATCTGTCTTTGATTTGGATAGATAGATACGAAGTAGCTAACAATAATATATCAAAGAGTAATTAAAACTATTAAAAGAACAAAAAGATCTTTAACATAAAAAGCCAACCTATTACAGACCTTGCATTACTGATGTTTGCTTTCTAATCTATACAGTGAAGTGGAGAGGGAGTGAACACCATAAACCTCATAATTTTGGGTTTTGTTAATCAAATGCTTGCATAGCAATAGAAATGTCAATTGCAACATTAAACTCTTTAATTAAGCTATTTATTTTGCTAATGTGCATTCTAATACAAGCTTCTCTTTTTTAAAATCCCACTCTTGTACCAAGTCTTATGTTAAGATTTGGTTCATAAAAGCATAGTTGTCATTATCGTTTTCTAAATTAAATATGATGCAAACACTTCAAATTTTAATGTCTTTTTTCCAATTGATTTATTTTGCTGTTAACATTTCCTCACTTGCCTAATATTCAGCAAAAATCCAACAATCTGAACCTTTGTATATGAATTTCACTGCGTTATCAACTGCTAACATCTGTTTTCTGTCAGGCTAAAGAAGGATTTTCTGCTTTACAGAACAAGAAGTCATCTTGTCACATGACTGTCACTCCAGCAAGAAGTGAAAAAGCACTCAAAGGTGAGGACAGCTGCTCTCTTCAGACCTCCATTATACAAAACCAAATAGGAGGAATTGAGAAATTACTGAATTTGGAGAGACTTCATTCAGCAAGGAAAAGAAAGTATGAAGAAGGCCTGTGAAGATGAGTGCCAGGAGATAAGTATTCTTTTAGGAGTAGATAGATCACTTACCCAGATTTGTTGTGGTGTTCCTACAGAATTTGGTATATAGGTGTAGTTTCATGTTTAATATAGTATGTCAACAGTTCTTACGTTCAAAAATGTATACAATTCCTACTCCTAATATTAGTTCTGGTTCTGCAATAAAATTCAAGTTATTATTGGCTTTGCCCAAAGTTAAAAAGTTCAAATGTTTTTATACATGTTTAGTACAATTAAATAACTACTGAACTGTACTCTTCTCCTGCTCCTCAGAAATTTTGGCTGAAATAGTTCAATTCATTTTCTCTGACAGAATGCTCACTCAGTTTTCAGGCAAAATCACTTCCAACTGTTTCAGAATACAATGGGTTCTGCAAGCATTTACAATTGCTTCCAGCAGTTCTGAGCAGCAGAAGAACAGAAAAATCTTCTGCTTACCTTGACTGCTGAATTATTTATATCTGTTGTAGTTTCTGTATCAGTGAGGCATCTTTCAACACTGAAGGATCAGGTATGATTACAGAGATAAGGTAGCAGATCTGACTTCATGAAGCTTCACTTCTACTGAGTCACATTTCTACTCCCTTGAGTCTAAGGGAAATTTTCTCGTACTTTAAGAAATACTTGCACCACCATTTTTCTGACCTCCCTCCCTTCCTCCCCACACCTCTTGCAAAGAAAGGTCTCAAAAATGAACAAGAGGCATAACCAGTATTGTCAGTTTCATGTTGCTGACTATGTAAGAAAAACAACAGAAGACATTTTCCCATGTTAGTTTTATTGCCTCTTTTTCTTTTTACTTTTTTTTTTTTTTTGTGTGTGTGGCAATTTAGAATATTTAGCTTCTTTAAACCACTTGCATACATTTTTTTGAAACATTATCAAATTGTCAATGTTTTGAATAAAATTTGTCTATAGCAATATTACTACATCAAAAAAAATTCTTAGGTGTCTGAGAGACTGAGGAGACTGTTTTTCACTTGATTCAAATTTTGTTTCCAGGTGTTTAGAGTGTCATACAATTGCTGCCACTGCTGCTTTCCAAAAGTCCGATGTGTGCTGTGACTGGAGAAGTAAAACAAAATTAGGAGAAGATTATTAGAGATGTCACACTCGCCTAATCATTCTTCTATAGCATTACTTTATTCTCATGAGCAAATAGGAAATATTCTGATTTTCTCTCTAGAAAGGGCTGCACTTCACCAGTTAAGAGAATTCTGTAGGCTTCCCAAATATATAATGCAACAACAGTCATTAGTATTCTTGTCACTAGTAGGTCATTAAATGAAATGTCCTGGAAAGTAGGACTCTTTCATTAAATAAGCTAATCACATTCAGTGTGAGCTTTAATAAAATTATGATAAATAGCAACTATTTAACTACCAGCAACTGATAGGAACAACACCTTGCTTCTAGTTAGAATATTCTACAAACGTAAGTGAAATAATTAGAACACACAAGTTCTGCGAAATGCCATGAAGAATTCTTACCTGACAACAACTTTCCTCTGTGTCTGATCTATTTTGCAGTACACCATCTTTGTCTTTACAGCTGCAAAAAAACAATGCTGTTTGGAGCAAAATTTCATGACAGTGCAAACGTATTAACTGCACAAAAATGGTTCAAAATGAGATCAAAACAAACGTAAGAGCACAGCAGTTCACTTAACCTGTTTTGCTGTTGGTTTTAATGGCCTAGTAGGCAGAAAAACAAAATGATGTAACAAGATGAAGGTCATGCATGAATCCTATTGTTTGGTGCCAATCTATTAAAGCAATATCCTGTACAGATTTTATGAACTTCTCTCCCCTACAAATACATCCTGTTTTAATGACAGCAAACAAAACCAGATGACAAATTAAACCTGCAAACAATTTATTGGTTCTGTAAAGAATTACATGATATACAGTTCCTGTCACTGAGAAGAAAAACATTGGTTAAAGTACAACAGTCAGGCCTGTCTTTAAACATGAAGTTGTGCAGCTTTACCTTGTAAAAAGCACGGGAATTAATATTGTTCTTAACATTCAAAATTAGCTTAGAAGTCTCTAAAGGTCTCGCTCATGAGCACTGTGTGCAGAACCACAATTCTTACCATCAATGACAAACGCTTCTACATCATCAGCCCCAATCTGGAGTTCCTGCTGCATCGTGTCAAATGAGATTTCTTTGTTCTCTACAGCCATTCCCATGAAAGTAAGGAGCCTCATCTTGGCCATATTGTGTTCATGCAACAAGCCTGAGGAAGGGAGTTGATAATTTAATTAGTGATTTAATTATAATTCATATAAATAACTTGCTTTTCATGTTATTTTTACTATATATGCTTTCAATCATTTAAAATTTATTTCACATTGAAATATATTCTACTTTTCCTTATCAACAGTTTTTTTTTGAGGTAAAATATCAAATCCTGCATCTGCCTTGTCTTTTGCTAAAATAGCAAGTTTCATTGTGAATTCATCAAGACTCAGTTGTTTTTTAGCAAAAATGTATTATCTACAAAAGTTTATTTTTTGAGCAGTAAAAACATCACCTTAACAGAATTTGATGTGGTGAGAGTGCAAGTGAATTTTTCAGTTGCATCACCTGGAAGAACAGCAATGCAACAAAATGGAAAATCCACGGCTGGTTATGCCAAAAATCTTCTTACAGCCTCACCACTCATTCTCCTGTAGTTCCTGAAAAATAAACCCCTCACAGTGATGGTTCCAGAACATAACACTGTGGTGCCAGAAGAAAGCATTTTGCCTCTGAATTTGTTTATCCACAGCCCAAAAGGCATCATGAGGCCCATGTAAGCATCCAGTGTGGCTCAGGAAAGTGCTGCTCAAAACCAGCGGAACGGATACTGAGGTCAGGTTACATCTTTTACGTGATTGCATAAATGCCAACACAAGGCACTGAGCCAAGGCCTGGCACGTCTAAATCAGAGACCATGTTCCTGGAAAAACATCTAGGAAAAAGCAAGTTAAGTCACTGAGATGAAACAAGGCATTTCTTAATCCTAAGGTCCATGAGGTACCAACTAAGATCCAGAGAAAGTTTCCTAAAAATGAGTATCAATCTTTTTGTTCTAGGATGACATTATAAACATTCCCACAGCTTCAGTAAATATGTAAGTTTAGAATTTATAACACCCTTACACTAGCAGGGAAGCACATTAGTGCAGGACATCATGTTGTGTTAATTAGCTGTAATTATGATGCAGGTTCCCTATTTGGCACTGATTCAACAAAAACACGATCACCATAATTCACAGGAACGAGGAGCACCAGCAACTATACCTAACTGGGTTTAATGGAACTCTACAAGCATCAAAAAATCAATTAGCACACATTAACCCTAATTAACAAATGCAAATGAGATGCTGATTAACTTTGTGAAGAAGACTGCTGATAATACCAGATTAACTGTGGCCATGTTAGGGCGATGCAGTTGACACAGATAATGCTACTGCTGGCCTAAGTTGTCAGCATTAATAAAACAACAAATTGTAACAAACTGATGCTGCCTGTAGGAGCCTTCCTGCACAGCTTTCCTGGGCCAATTCTAACTGCTCCTGGTCCAGGAAAGGCTACAACTACAGCCCATGCTCTACTGCCACTGGAATCATATTCTAAACAGCCTTTTAAAACTAAGGTATTTTGGCAAGTTATTAAAACAAAAAAATCTAAAGCATGGTTAAAAGTCTCATTGCTTTTGGGAACAGATCATTTTTGAATGTCTCATCTAATAACTGCATTGTTGTCTAGACTAAACTGCCCCTGTTTTTCAAAGCCATGGCTGAGCCACTCAGTTCCCAGCATTTCCATCTGTGCTGCCTCCAAATCTCTGCTTGTCCATTGCTCAAAGACACAGAGAGTTTCTGAGCACACAACAGAGAAATCAGCGTAAGTGGAAGTTAAGACTGTCTTTCCAAACAGTTACACAGATATTTAAGGATTTTACTAAGATTATATGAATCTTAGATATGTTGAAAGTTCACACACTGAATTAATTCATGGAGGGAAGCACAGACACTGGGAGGCAAGGCAAAAGAAACCACAACTGAGTATAATACAATTAATGCTACACAGATGTGTAACTAATCTTCCATAAATTTATTCAAATATTGGTATAACAACAATTTCAGCAAATACTTCTGTGGACAAGTATCTAAAAGATAAACCCCAAACCCACTTTCCCCTGAGAAAGAAAAGCATAAGATGTCTACATAACTAATGTTCAGATACACCTGACTGAAGACACACTTATCCTACACACACATTTACAAGCTACCAAAAACCTGCTGCTAATTTTATCCACCAAAACATCCCATTGGTATTTCCACCATTTTAGTACCCAAAGTACCACCATTTTAAAGCTCTGAGGGTAATTATTCTGAGAATTGTATCACACTCCATTAAACAAAATAATGCACGTGTTAAAAAGCTGCACTAAACTCTGTTTTAGCAAAACTGTGGCTTTCCTCAAATGCATCAAAGGCAGGGTTTAAGTGTCATTTGAAAATCAAAGTTATAAAAAAAAAAAAGTATTTTTATGGAAACATTTATTCATTACCAATATGTCAAAACCTTAATGCAGTAATAAAAAAATCTGCATCATTGAGCAATTTCTGCATTGTCACTGACCCCTGTCCTAAAAAGCTGGAATATAAAAAACGTAATTTTAATGCATGCAATAGCTTATGAACCAGTGCTCCTTTGAAACAGTCAATTACACATCAACGGGGGAGTGTCAAAGTGTTAATTACTACTCCTTTTTTCCACAGTGTGTAAATAAAGAGGGTGCTGACATTAACATTCCATCACATTGCTTCATGTGATGAAACAAATTAACTGGGACAGACTGTGGCTTGCTGGGTCTAACGCATCAGCACACACACACACACACACACAGTTTGCATGCTTTATCTTACTGCTCAGAAGTATTTGCTGTTACAAAGTTATTCATCATTAAAAAAATAAGGGATTTATACAAGCTGGCAGTTTCCTCAATGCAGTTGTGATCTCTGGCCTAGCCTAGAGTATGAATGTGTTAAAACCTTTTAGGAGGGGAGTTCTAAGAGAAAAAAAACCAGTGGATAAAACCACAGTTCTCTTCCAAAGCCATAAAGCAGCTTGTTTTCAAAGAACAAACCACAGTTAGATGGCCCACTCATAATCTACAAGAGGTTATAATATACAAACTCTAATCTGTTATGAAATTTCCTTGCTTCAATCTGGATTCAAACTGAATGACTCTCTGGCTTCCATACCTTAAACCACAGAAATAGTCAGAAATGCAATGATCTGAAAACTTACCCAGGGAGTCAATGAAGTCTTTGTTGTTCTGATAAAACTTGACATAGGATGCTAGTTTAGCACTTACAAAAATTGTCAAAAGCTAGAAGATGAAAAACAAACACGAGAACAGTTTAAGTATTATCTTGGTTTCCCTCTTTGCAGGCTGGACAGATATAAACTATGGGTATTGAAAAGAAAAATAAGATGTTAAGAGCTGAAATTCTGTCTTCTGTCAATAAATGTGGGCAGTCTGGGCTGAGCTTACTTCTTTTCCCCACACTTAAGATTTGCTACAGAACTCATGTGAGGGCAGGACTTGTAAATGAGTTTCTGGAACTTTGAAAGGGAAACATTTCACATGCAATTTTAATTTTAAAGACTGTAAAAGAAATAGCGTACTGCAGCTCAGGATTACTGACACAGATAACTATTCTAATGGATTTCAAAAGACACATTAAAACAAAGCAGTCTCCTGCTATCAAACCATCTCACTAATAACAAAGTTACTTACATCATGAATAAGTTCTCCTTCCAAAAATTTGACTGGTTTTAAGGCAAGAAGATGATCAAAGAGAAAGGTATTTGGATCCTTCAATGCTCGTACAATACATCTGATGAGAAAAGGAAAATGCTTACTTTCAAAGCAATACACATCTTTATGACTAAGAGCAACTCTGTTGCTCCTTGCCTTCTAGGAAACGCACAAGGGGTTTTAATTATCATCATCAGAAGAAACATATGTCACATTCCAATTTTAAACTTCATTTTACAGATGGAAAAACCAAGGAACAGGAAGCATTAAGTAATTTGTTCACTATCCCAAATGAAATGTGCCAGGTGATCAAACCACGGATCACCCTACAGTTTCCATCTATGCATTTATTTCCAGCACAGCCTACGTTCCTAGAGGTATTTTTACTGTGCTCTGAAAATTTCATAGAATTAAGTTGTTTTGGAAGATGTAATTATACTTGAATATGTGACACCAACCAGAGAAAACCCCAACACCAAATAGTGCAAGGCCCAGGATTTATCACTTGAAGCTCCAGACTCGAAACAGGAACTGCAGCCGAAAGCTCTGCTCAGCTGCACATGAGCCTTGGCTCGCTCTGCCACACAAGGACACCGAGAGAACCTGAGCTCTGCACAGACACACCCTGGACACACGAGTTCTCTCACAGGGAACTGGCTGCAGGTTGCTCTAGGGTAGCCAGTGAAGTTCCCACTTCTGCACAGACACTAATTTTACAAAGGAGAAATCCTGATTTTCCTCCATGGTTAAGTATAAACAGCTCCCTTGAGAACTACTGGTAGTGCACATCTGGCAGAACTTAAGAACTAATTCCTAAGAAAAATCATGATAGTTAGAACATCAAAACATAGGCTTTTACTCATTTTGGCCAGTGGGGAAAATGCACTGTTATGAATCAATTTAGTCCCAGCTTGTTCAACAAGTAAGCTTATTTCTGTGCAGTTCACATGCACAGAAATACTTGCTCTTAGAGAAGACAGCAACAACGTTTTTGCAAGAGAAAGTGCTATTTGAAAAGAATGCTGAGCGTTAGGTAATACAACAGGCAAAACATAAAACAACCTGAAATAAAGGATTCCAGTACAGATTTGAGTGCAATGCTGAAGCAAAAAAGTCCTTACCCAAGGCTGATCTCTCTCAGCAGCAACCAGAAACACTCCTGTGCACTTGCACACTGGAATAACCTGGCTGCTACAAACAACCAGCCAAACTCTTGACTGAGTCAGCAATGCTACAGAAGAGGCTGTGGCAGGGCCCTTGGCCTGACAGGCCATTCAATACTCTTAATAGTAAGGGGATCAAAATAATTTGGCAATTGAGGAGAAGTTACTTTTAAGGAAACTGGGAAGTCATTATTACCTGTGAGCATCAACTCTAGCCTGGGAAGCATTGTCCTCTGTGTAACTTCCCAACAGCTCCACCATTACTTTTGCTGCAGTGTCACTATAGAAGAAAATAAAGTTACCTCAGGATTGCTGAAAAAATAGTCAAACAAGACACTCAAATATTTAAATAATTCCATTATGATGTTATAGGTCAAATTAAATTACACTTGAAAAAGATGTAGATGATCCATTTTAATTCTAGTGGAGTGAACAAATTAACTGGATGTATTCTTTCAATTCTTGTTCTACAAAATGTTTATCTTCACCCTTCATTTCATTCTCTTAAACTGATAAATTACCTGCTGGGTAAGGAAAAAGCTTTCTGAGCTAGGAACAGCTTTATATGGTTCATTAGAATGCTCCTCTTGTGCACATCTGGATTTAATCATTGTG
Source organism: Cettia cetti (assembly GCA_013401135.1). NCBI lineage: Eukaryota > Metazoa > Chordata > Aves > Passeriformes > Sylviidae > Cettia > Cettia cetti. The sequence goes on from VZUI01022619.1 coordinate 143,115, forward strand.
CAATAAGTAGCGCTGCAAAGTTTATTTCAAATGTAAAATGGCATCTCTTAAAGAATATTTATGGTCAGGAAAATGACTGTATAAAGCTGCTCTCTTCTTTCACAGATTTTCTCTTCAAGTATTCAAGTGAAAGCTGCTCATTTTATTGATGAAATTACACAGCCAGCAATGAGAGTGGCTGAGGCTGCTGTGAAGCAAGCAGCTTCCAGCACTGCTCTGACAGACAGCTTTTAGTCAACTCCTCAGAAAGCTGAGCAAACCTACAGCCTTCTCCACCCAGATTATCTTGTAAACATCAGTAGTACTGCAAACCAGCTTTGAGATCATTGCTCTGTCATTTGAACAAATTCTGATTTATTTTCACTTAACAGTTTTACCACCAAGGCCAGCAACTGGTGATGCTTGTTGCAAAATTTACAACAAATTATCCCACGTGGTCTAAAAGCAGGCACAATTTTCCTTAAAACAAAACGTTGCAAGAATAAAGTTTCAATTTGCATTAATGACTTAGGCCAATGGCATAAACTGCACAAGGAAGAGGAAACCAACACAACATGCCCAGTGTGTTCTGTGCTGTGACAGTGGTTTAACCCATACAGCAGCACAGGTCTGAATGCTTTCTGTAGTACAGTAACATTCTCTTTAAATGGGTATTTATTATGCCACTGTTTGAAGTTTGTTCTCAGAGAATTTACCAGATCTGAGAGATGTGCAGCACAAATATTAAGACATCATGGACAGCACTCAATATATATAATCTGAATGTACATTTGTCCCCAGGCAGGGGCATTTTCTATAGATCCCAGCATTCCAGAACCATGTTCAGGGATATAAGCTTTAATGAAACGTTGGTTTTAAAACTCCAGCATTAAAAAGGTCAGCTCATGTTTTGCCCTGATAACCAATATCAACGTAGATGAACTGACAGTTCCGTATCAGTGGGAAAAAAAAAAAATCAATTTAGGCAGCTTTATATATGAGAGAAGCATTTGCATGTAAATCAGTCTGTGACTGACTATGATTTTAGTACTGGTGAAATCTCACCAAAACTAGATGCTCTAGGAGACAAAGGACCAGTTTAATACAGGAATGGCAATATACAGATACTCAAAGAGGCTTGGCTCATGTGCTATTCAACCTAAGAATACACAACTCCTTATTTAATAAAAGCTTTTCAGCAGTTGTTCTTGTGCACTTCAGAGCTATGTTACAGTTTTCTGGCACTTTCCTAATCTTTCCCTTAGCAGCAAGAATTGAAAACTATCACATTACTAATTTCAAACAGTATTTTCAATTCCTTGCCTTTTTTTTTTTTTTTTTAATATTTTTAAGTGGGGAAGGAGTAGAATTTTTCACTAGTATTTCTAGGAAACAACAGAATGCTACATGATAATTATTCCCAAACTTTATGTGCTAAATTCTTGTGAACCTCAGCAATATGACAGGCCTTTAGTTTTATATTCTATTCAGTGTCAGATTACTACTGCAAATAAGGCTGTTTCAAGCACTAATACAGATCACTGTTTTACCACAGCTTGTTGTTAAATGTGTCTCATCTAAGGTGCAAATGTGAACATTATTTCTAGCAAAACAGCCTGAGCAAGTGCTCTTGGCTCCACTTGCCAGCCTAGATGCATAACTTGACAAAAAGCCAGTGAGAGCCTAAGAGTGATGGTAGATAAAAGGAATGAAAAAACCACAGCAGAGCATTCAGAGACAGCAAGATGTTGGAATCAAGTCCCTCTACATTACATTATATTAAACTGAACTAAAATTAAATGAAACAATTGCTCTACAGGTGCCTGACATGCTGAGCTTTTTGCTACAAGTATTAATAGCCAGACTTGCCAGACCTGTTTGAATTTAACTTGGGCAGGGCCAAAGCTGCTGAATCCTGCCAGCAGAGACCAGCTTTAAACTGCATCAAGATGGCTGGAAAAGGTTTGCTAAAACAAACTTTCACTTCTCACTGCAGGAAAAGGGTCACCACACAACCTCTGCACACCTACTTTTTAGGAGCTACCAATCTATTAACTACCAACTGATCCACTGGGGAAAAGTCTATCAGCTATGGAAAACCACCTCTTCTGCCACAGAGCCAAGTGAAAACATAAGTCAAGCAAACAAAAGAATTCAATAGTCTTTACCAATCTAGTTCTTTTCCCTTGATTATAAATCAACAACGGCAACTGAGGTATGATTTTCATCATGTACTTTTCAGTTCCCACTTGTTTTCCCATACTGCTAGATAGAGCAACATTCCTGAGTGCTACAGCTGGAATGCTGCTGTGAGTTTCCCATACTATTGCAAACACTGCCCACTGATCCAGGAGAGGACCAGGTCAAAGGTGCCAGGGTCACTTGTTGTTTTCTTTCTTGGTTCTAGAGAAGCACAAGTGCTCTGAAACACTGCTCCGCTCAGTGCACAGCTTGCTGCAACCCCGAGTGCAGGAGTCATCCCTTACAGGGTTTGTGGAAGGTTTGATTGGCTATCTTAAAAAACCACCTATGGTTAGCAAGCAAAAACCATTTAGTAGCAAGGTTACTGGTAGCAGAGGAAACAAAAACTGGAAGTTTAATCCACTGATTTGAGAGTAAGACTAGCTAAAAATAGCTGGCTATTAAGTTTGGGAACGAAACTAGTTAAAACCTCACAATAAATCAACAGGATGGGAAGTGAGGAAGAGCAGGAATGTTATCAGTGTAATATTTCTGAAACAAGGTAACCACTAAGGCATGGAAAAGATCTGTGACTAACATTTCTGAATTTATTTAGACCATCTGAAATCTGCCATACAGAACTATTGATGCAAAAGCATTTGAGTGTTACAAACAGGAACTCCCAGTAATGCAGCTCACAGAGCAACTACTCCGTGAGGATTAATCATCCCTAAATTGAGGTTACTTAAAAGTGATCCTGCTATGCTGATGCAGCACTTCCAGGCTACAATTCCAGCAGGGCAGAATAAGCCAACTGTCCTGACAGAAGGAACTCTTCTCCACCTGTGACAGATTCACACTTGCCTTTTTAAACCCCCAGCAAGGTCATGTCCCCAGCCCACGCCCCTGTGCAGTCACACAAATGCCCACACCAGCACAAACACACATAGACACTGGCAGCTGGAACAGAGGCTACAGGACAGAACTTCCTTTTGCAGCAGAGCAAGGTTGTGCAAATGCTGAAAATGCAAGTGCAGTTCGGGTACCATTGTGAGTCAGCAGTGGAGGGGGCCTGATGCTGCCTCACTACAAAAATCAAAAAACTCTTGAAAAAGTAACTCAGAAAACAGAGTGGAAGGGCAGCCCCCACATCCCCATCCCAAACTGCAGGGACAGGTTAAACAGGTTTGAGCTGTTGTGGAACCTGAACCACTGGAGAGCAGCCCATCTCTGCAGCCCTGGCCATGGCAGTCAATCCACTGTATCAGTTCTGTAAGATAAACTGATGACAGCTCTCAGTTCAGACCTGTGTTAATTTACAGGCACCATACACACTGGATTACTCTGCATGCCAGAACCCAGTGGTCTGCCAAGTTTGTTAGATCAAAGATGCTTCTTATGATCCAGGATAATAATTCAAAATAGCCAAGCAGGTAGTCTGAGGACATTAATTTCCATGACTAGTGGAAAGCTTTGTCCTGTTTACATAAAAAGACTGATTCTGTTAGCCATGATTGATAAGCCTTCCCACATCATTAAGTAAGAGACAGCACTACCATGCACTAAAATGTCAAAAGTGCAATTAAATAATAAACTTGGAATAATGCTACAATGCACTAAGATGATTATTTATAGAAAGGAATAGTGTTATTTTGGGAGTCTGTGGTTTGCAGCTAATTCACTACTAACTTTAATGTTATTGGGAACAATGGTTTAATACAAGACTGCTTAAAAGTATTTAAAAAAAACCCCAGAAGTGTATTTGGATTGAATTACTGGTACAGATTAATTTTACAAGTCTTGTGAGAAATACTTTCCCTACAGATCACCTATAGTATATCAAAATACAGATATATCTAGTATGTATGACTTGTCTTTTATACCTTTTCTTGCAGTCTACTAGGACATCATAGAGCAGTCTCAGGAGAGTATGTTTTTTCTCTGTGGCCAGATTCCAATCAGAAATCCATTTTCGGACCTAGGTACAGTATGAGTGAAAAAGAAGCATTCAGGAAAAGATTAAAATAGCATTACAAATACCTGTCATTTTCTCCCAAGCAGAAAAAGATTAAAAATATCTTGCATGGAGATGCTCTCATGCTCCCATTGCCCCTTGTCCTATCATTATTTGCCCATGTCAGAAGTCGCTCTCCCTCTTTAATGAGCCCCCTCCAAAGTACTGCAATAAGGGCATCCTGGAGCCTTCTTTTCTCCAGGCTGCACAATCCCAATGCTCTCAGCCTTCCCTCACAGGAGAGGTGTTGCATCTCCCTAATCATCTTCATGGCTATTTTTCTAGTCTCTGGCAATTTGGAAGAGATGGTTTCTATCAGCTCTGAGTAACATTTAGGTGCAACACGGTTCATACAGAGGCCACAACTTGAAGGGTCACTTAATTACCTGATCTAGTTCAGTTGGAATGTACTGGATGGCACCACAGGAGGAGGCCACTTTGAGAAGGCTGCAGTACACTGTGTACCTCACAGGAGTGTTCTTGTCCATGCCATGGAAGAGATTGCTCAGGCTAAACCACAAACAACCGACAATGGAGTTAGAGAGCTTTCAAAGAACATTACTGGAGTGCATGTAAAGGTTCTTTTAAGACACATGCTAGTACAAAGCATCTGGCAGTGCCTTACATCCATGAATCTTAACAGCCTGCAGTTTTGTAACCATTTTCAGCAAAGCTGAAAATTATGCACGTTAATTTTATTTTGTAATACCCAAGGGAAAAAAGTACTGGTACTTCTATTTTATGACAGTGAAAGAACATAAAAAAGAGTGCTTCCTGCAACACCCCACACTTTGATTTAAAGACATACAAGATAACTCTTCCTCTTCAGAGGCACAATTACTTTGCCAAGTCCACCATTTGCCCTGTGCAATACTTACAGCTGCAGTCTAAGAGATGGGCGCTCTCCTTCCCGAAATTTTACTAACTTCTCACACAGGTTTTCAATCAGTGCTTCCTGTTTGTCAGGTTCCAGGATAAGAAGCAGAGAGACAACGCTGTTCATCACGCTCTCCACATCTGCATAAACCAAAACATACAGCTGTTTGAAACTGCAAGCAGCAATCAGTAGCTACCTGGTCCTGGATATACTTTTGATAATAACAACTCACACTTTTTTTTTTTTTAATGTGAATTACCACTTTGCATGAGCAAGAACTTGAAAGAAAGAAAATGCAAAGATGCCAACCTGGATATTCATCAGAATGTACCAGAGACTTGGCTCAGGTGGGCTTACACCAACACACCTCCATGGAAAACAAGAATTACCACTCCAAGGTCAACACAGAACGTGGTATTTGCTATCACACTTGCTCTGAATTCTCTGTTTACACACAGGAGAAATCAGAGGAACTGCAGGTTCCACACAGCACCTTCCTCCTGCACATCCAGGGAACTGCCCATGGTTCTACAGTGATAACAGTAGCACCTAGTGCTCAAGCACAGTCAAACATATCACCAGGAGCATGAGGGATACCCAGACCACAGGGAAAATGCCCTCAAGAACAATGAGGCGTATTACAAACCCTCCCCAGCTCCTGTTTTAAGCATGGTGTTCCATCCTTTCCAAACAAAACCACACCAGTTTTGTGTTTTCTTTTCAGTCTGCCCAATTATCAGTCAAGCAAAGGCAAAGAACAAGATTCATTACATATGGAAAATATTATCTTTCCCCAAAATGACACCTGAGCATCAAAAACTCTATTTTACATACGAGTCTCTACGCCCTCAGTACAAGCAGAGTCTAGCTCGGCTTTCAACTTCTCAAAGAGAGCTGGATGTTTGGAGAAAGGAGGAGCAGAGTACATGCAAATATTCCATGGCAATGAGGGAAATATGCACTTCCAGTTTTATGAAGCTTTTAAAGCTACAGATTTCTAAATTCTGTTACTGTTTGAAATCACCGCTGGTGATAAATTTAGCAAAACCAACAAGACTTAGAGATGCAAACCTTTGTCATCCTCTTTCAGGCACACATCACACACTTCAATAATCTGTGCCAAGTCCACATGAAGGCCGCCTTCAGCGTTTTCTTCAGAGATTTCTGCTCCTTTGGATTTCAGGTAAGCTCGCAGTTCTGCAGCCTTAAAAAAGAGAAAGACAACAGATACAAAATAGCTTTTTTGTGAATAACGAAGTCAAGGTCATGGAATTTCTGACAGATTTTTGTTCTGCCAGATGCTGCATCCACTGTTTTGCCAGTGACTGGAGAAATCACAGATCTGCTGGGCTTTCTCACTGTCAACGTGTCACTAGCAATTGGGTATTGCACTGCTGGCCTAGTAAGTTTTTGTGGCAAAGACACTTTCTTATGAATTTTTACTCTTTTACCCTCAGCAAACTTCAGACAAACATTAAAACATTTAGTTGTTTCTTCACCAGAAAAGAAAAAAGGTATAAACAAAGCCACTTTAGAGAGGGCAGAAGTTTGTCTTAACAACTTCACAACAGTTTCTAACCTAATTATAGAATGGCTTGGGTTGGAAAGAACCTTAAAGATCATCTTGTTCCACATTTTTGCCATGGGCAGGGAACATTCCACGAAACCAGGTTGCCCAAAGCCCCATTCAACCAGCCTTATAATGTCATGAGCTGCCTTCCACTGTTAGGACTTAAACCTACACCAAGAAAATACCTTTCCCTCAGCAACTGGCCTACTCATTATAATTCAGGGCTTCACTAACAAAATCATAACCCTTTAGAAACAGTCTGAGGCCATGTAACTTTTGGCACAGGGCACTTCTGACCAGGAGGTTGCGGTGACATTTACATCTTGTTCAGTGTCAAGTCATTTTGGAACCAGAAGAAAAAGCTAAATGCCGTGGGACAAACTGCTGTACCGAGGATGTTTCATACCAGCTACTTGATGGGCCAATACTAGACATTAAGGCAAGTGAAAAGCGGGCTGAAGGCTGGCAGCCATGTGTGCATTTCTTGTAGATTTCCATGTGTATACACACACATTGTACATACATGGTGCATGCATGCACAGGTACGTGCACATACGTACGACACCGGGAACAAGCAGCCCCCAAATCCAAAAGCACAGCAAAGCAGCAGCTCAAAGACAGAATTCCCACTTCCCGTGCCTGCAGTACCGAGAACTCCAAAAAACCCAAGCAATGCCCATATGTGAACCCGGTTTTTTCTCCTAAATAAAAAGCAGGGCTGAAGAGCGATGAAAACGAAGTGCCGGAGAGGCGAACACTGAAGAGAGAACTGCTAACACAGGGTTATCTTTCAGCCATTATGTACAACTTTCTCTAATCGTCTGCTCGATCTCTGTAGGGAACAGCCCAGACGAATTCGCGGAGCTCTCTCGGCAGGCACGGAGAGGCAGGTCCGGCCCCGGCTGCCGCCCCCGACACGGCCCGGCCCGGGCCCCCCGGCCGGGGGCCGAGAGCTCCCCGGGGACGCTGACCTGATCCTCCTCGGTGATGTCGATGAAGGCCGGGACGCTCATGGCTCCGAGCACGCCGCGCTCCGGAAAGGCGGAGCGGCTTCCGCCAGCGCGCCAGGCCGCGCCGCTTCCGCTTCCCGCCGCTGGGCGGGCGGGACCCGCGCTCCGACCGCCCTGCCCGGACCGCCCTGCCCGACTACACCGCCCTGCCCCGCTCCGCCCTGCCCTGCCCGACTACACCGCCCTGCCCCGCTCCGCCCTGCCCGACTACACCGCCCTGCCCGACTACACCGCCCTGCCCCGCTCCGCCCTGCCCGACTACAC
>VZUI01022622.1:0-74163 GCA_013401135.1 Cettia cetti
CTGCAGACTCACGTTCCAGGCAGCCGGTCTCAGGTTCCCAGCCACCAGATCCGGAGTCGGTTCGGGTCTTGAGGGACAGGGGACAGAGAGGAAAGAGGATGGAGGTAGCAAAGCAAGCGAACAAGCGAAGCAGCGAAGCCAGCGACAGCCAGGCAGAGGCCGGAGCAGCAGCGGCAGCAGCAGCAGAAAAGCCCGCCGGAGCCGCCTGCCCCTGGGCAGGGGTGGGGGGGGGGGAGCAAAAGGGGGGGGAAGTGCTGTGGGGAAAGGCCGCCACCGCCAGACACAACAATCTCACGATCTGGGATACAGAGGCACCGTCAACCCAGGACAAAGATACAGGTCCTTGGAGGTTTTCTAGACTTCTCAACACAAAGCCTTGAGCAAGTCAACCTAAATTCGGTGTTTGACCCAACTTTGAGAAGGATGCTGGACTAGCTAACCTCCCAAGGTCCTTTCCAACTGGGATTCTGTGACTTTGTGATTTAGAATGAGAGAGAGCTGGTTCATTACATTTGAACTTTATAAGCTGCTAAGTAGATCTAAGTAAGGTTTGTTTTTTTTTTTTTTTTTGGGTGCACATCCTTATTTGTGAAGACTTTGGTCAAAATGATAATTAAATTTCAGACAGTGGATGCAGAATAGTTCAAGCATTCAGGTTTATTTCCTGTCTCTGCTGTAAAGTGTGTGTCCCAACCAGTGGATCTCTATTTCTCTGTGGCTTACTTGTATTTCTGTTAAAGGTTAATAATGATCCTTTTCTCCTCTCTGTTTTGTTTTAGACTACTTTTTTTCATGACAAGATTTGTCTCTGTGCACTTTTTTGAAGAAAGGGAAAAAAAGCCCCAGACAACTACTTTTGTTGTGATTTCATATTACTTGTGCTGGGGGTTGCCAGAAGCCACTGTCAGCGCTGTGCTGTTCAAAAGCGATCCTGTTTGAGCAAAGAGGGTGCTTTTGCAAAACTGCTCTTCAAAAATAGGCTGCACTTCCTTCTCCCCCACCCCTGCTCTGTGGGCTTTTTCTATGCCTTTGGGATGGCAGAAGTTTAGAGTTTAGAGAGATAGAAGCCTCTGTAAAAGATGTGTTCAAAGATCATATTCCATCTTTACCATTTTGAAGGCTTTCCAAAGAACCGGGGCAAAGTGAGGATGGAGAAGGCTGAAAAACTGTGTTATTTATATTCATACTTTTCTAAATGGACTTGGGCAGAATAGAGGGATTTTTCTCTTTATGTTTTCCTTTCATAGTCCTGTAATGATCAGTCAATGAGGCCAAAGAGCTGTTGTGATACAGAGATTTATTCAAGATGCTTTTTCCCCACTGAATATCTAATGAAACTTGCATCTAGTGGAATAGAACTTTCTGTAGTGCTAACTTAGAGGAGTTTTGCATCCTCTACTTAAACTGGAACAAGATGAGAATCTTAACTGCTATCAACAGTGTTTTATAAACATTGCTTGTATATGATACTTTAGATCATAGTAAACACACACAGAGAATATTCTATCTGTGACAAACAGTGGATCTTAAAATGTTTCATATAATTAAAAAGATTTGAGATCAGTAACTAATGTGCTGAAGCCTTTAACATCCCATGTTTATTGCTGGGTTTGAAAATAACGAAGTAGCTCTGCTGTTTCTCCTAGTACCTCTGTCAAAGTGAACTTGCAGTTGTTGAAGTACCAATGTCACCAGAGGTACCCAAAGCTCCAGGGGGAGGGAGCTGCTGTATATTAGAGTTTTAAGATACTTGCTGAAGCATGGAATAATTTCTTAGTCTTTTTCATGGTATAGCCTCTCCCCAGATAAAACTGAAATGAGATGCCAAAGTTGTTTACCAGCAATCCACCCATAAATCTTACACCAAACAGCTGACACATTTATAAACAAGCAAGCCAGAGTGCATCTGTGTAGCCACATGAGCACATACCTGTACCAGACTGCAATCTGATTTAAAATCAGGTGCATGATGAGATTATCAGATTAATGACATCATGTTATCAAGCACAAACCCTGCACACAATTCTCAAAAGTTATCCCTGGTGGCACCTGTCTGCTTCCATAAACAGACACAGATAGGGGCACTCACCAGTCTACCATTTTTTTCACTGCTGCCAACAAGCCATGCACATTATTAGCTCTGGCCCCTGTCCTGGTGGAACTAAACAGTGTTTTGTACGTACAGACTCCTGTATGCCATAATTATATGAGGGGGAGACTCAGTAATGAACGTAGAGCAATAAAGTATACCTGCTAAATGAGACATTGGGAAGTGCATGTCTGTCAACAAGCCCAGATCAAGGCAATATGGAAATAGTGGAATTGAAAGCTGAGGAGAGGGAGAAATTTGTAAGTTCTCTTGTGGGTCTGCAGGAAAAAATAAAGGGGTGTGGGGGGAAGTTGTTGTTTGTTTTGGTGCTGTTATTTTTCTCTAAATCATTGCTATGTTACAATTATGAACATTGTACTAAAAGCCTAGATGTTTGTAATAACTGCATATGTAATTCTTCAGCCATAAAGCCTTTATTGAAAGCCATCTGTAAGGAAACTTGAATAATAATCAGAGAGGAAGGTTACCTTAGTAGTTCTGTAGTTTGTGACCCTTTACATGGCGTGTTTTTTTCTTAAAACTCATGAGACAAATTTCCTAGGAGCAAATCTCCATTTCCTGCATTTTGTGAAGTACTCTGCATAGCTCTGATGCTAGACAAATAATATCAAATATAGCTCACAGCAATATGGAGAATAGTAACATCTACGAAGTGAGACTTCTAACTGTTCCTGGTTTTAGGGCAGATTCTGTCCTGGTTTTGTGCTATACTCTGATTTTTAGGATAGCTCAGAACACTAAACTCTCAGCCCTTGAAAGTTCTCCCTATGTACGATGTGTCCCAGATACGAAAACTGAAAAAATTACAGATCCTCAGATTTCTTCCAGCATTTCAAGGAATGTTCAAAGTACACAGCTTTTGAAATAGTGCCATAATCTGAATTGCTTCCTGATGTGCTCCCAGTGTATTCATCTATCTAATTCTGTGAAGAGATGGGAGGGTCCCACTCTCTGTGCATTCTGCCTCCAGTGCTGAAGTGGGAGGGGAGGGAATAGAAGAGATGGTTGCTGGAGTTATAAGCTCTGCGGGGGTGGACAGAGGGTGGGGCTTCAGTTCTTAATTACAATTCATTAAAAATTAAGCTTTACCCTGAGAGAGAGAGAGATGTGATGTGATGAATCCTTCCTGAATACTAAAATAGGGCAGCAAAAACTTGTACACAAAAGCAAAGTCTTCATAGGAGCGAAGTTCAGTTTATTTCAAAATGGCATGAACATGGCTGCAGCTGTTGGAGAGCTGAATTTCAGCCAAAGTTTTATAAATGTACAAGCTCTCAGCTGTTTGCCTGGTTGTTTACTCTCCTCAGAAGTCTCACATCTGTTTGGTATTGCTGTGATGAAGTGAGAGCATGGGAAGATCACCAGAAGTGGTTACAGTGCACTGCTGCACTTGGAGGAGCACTGCAGTCTCTGAATGTCTCTGAAGTGTGGATTTCAGACCCTCAGCCCCATGATGCATCTGCAGTTGTGTTGGCATGGAAAATTGCAGTGATCTATTTATTTTCTGAAACAATCTTAGCAGCACCAATTGGCTGTGTTATGATATTTATGGATACATATTACATTATACATGGAGTTGGGGTATGTATTTGTTTCTTGGAGCATCCCAAATATTAGCACAATTTGGATATTGCTCTAAGTAGCCATGGTGTATCCATGGTGTATGGAACAGATCTGTGGGCTTGTCTGATACCCTGAGGCTTTATCCAGCCATAGTGGATGACTGAAAGTCTTGACTTGCTTCCACACTGGATTTTGCTGATTCTTTAAGTTTTTCATTTCTAATAGTTCAAGCGTGGTATAGATCTCAGTACTCAAAAGCCACTTCCTTCTGATTTGAGCTTGGGTACACCATGAAAACATGCTGAGATTTTCAGCACTATCCAGATCTCGTGTGTGCTCAGAGATAAGCCTGCCAGCCTTATGATTAAGTGTGTGGCAGGGTGTGCTGCTGCCTTTGATGCTGAACTCCAGCAGCTCATCTCCACGGACAAGATGCACAGACCTGATGTGCTCTGTGTCTTGCTTTGCTATCAAGTTGCCACCTCAAACCAACTCTGCATGCAAGTGGGAAGTTGGATAATAAAGACTCAAGATGTTCCTTCTGTCTTTGAAGTCCTTGTCATCCAGTGGGAAGGGAATTAGCTAGCTAGCAGAAAGTATCATCTTGCATGTTTGACATTACTAAGGCAGTAGCATAAGAAAATACATAAATCTTCTGAATAACCATGAAGCATACTCAACTGGAGAAAATAGAGTAGCTGGCAAATTGAGAGATACAAGCTGCCAAAAGGGACGTGAAGCATTAATTCTACCATCCCAGGACTGATTTTTTTTTTTTTTGAATTATATTTATTTTTAGAGCCACCAGATGCCAAGCTTATTGCTTATGCAAACTAGATAGTCTGAAAATTGTTCTAGCTTGTTCTAGCTCACTCCAGCCTCCAGTGCCCCACAGAGGCTGTTGCAGCAAAAATGAGATCAGCTTCAGGGAAAGAAATTCTGACTCTCTCCTTCTCCTAGATGTGGGTGTATGTCTTTCTTATATGTGCCAGTGCCTGTTCAAGCGGGCTGGCATGGGATCTGCTTAAATAATCTTCTCATTTATAAAGCTTTTCCCTGTGCAAAAAATGGCTAATTCAGCCGAACCATGACTGAAGCCAAAGATTTCCACTTCTTCTGTGTGGTAGAGAACTTCTGATTGTGTGCTGTTCCCAAGTTTTCCATGCTTTTGCTCAGGTTTTAATTAGATCCAAATCATCACACATTTTCCACTGCTTTTTAGAGCAGTCAGTCTAAATTTACTGTTGGCAAAAACAAATTGAAAGCTGAAGCAATGTAAAAATAACTCTTTTAAAGAAAAAGAAATATCTCAGATTCAAAATGAACTACCTAGTAGTTTCAATCTGAATGAGTACTTCCAAACCAGGCTTAGATGTTTGGTTAGATGTTGGGGACTTTCCCCTTTTTAAGAAGTGATGTCAGTAGCCTTGGTTCAATATAGGTCTAATTAGAGAGGAAGCAGTGCTGTGCTTATTCCTCAATTTAAAGCAGATTAAGTAAAAATTTCAACTGATTTTTGAAATGAAAAGATAAAATATGTAAATAAATACTGGATTATTAACTACATACCTGCTATTTATGGATTTAAAATACCCCACTCTTTAATGAGCTATACTTCTTCATCCAAGTAACATCTCAGCTGTATAAAATGTAGTCTTACATATTAGGTGGTTTTTTTGTAATTCTCAGTGTTTTTCCTGCAGGGACCTCATAGCCGTTTGTGTCATCAGGTTTTTGTTGCACTTTCTTGAATTCTGAATTTCCAGCATTTTTGTTTGTTGGTTGTCTTTTTCGCTTCCCTTCTCCTGCCTTGTATTTTTTGACCCTTTTACAACCTGCCAGCTTATGTCATTTATATTTGGAGAAATTATGCTTTAGCACCTGATTGATTGATATATTCTTCCTTCGTGGTTTTTTTTTTGGTTTTTTTTTGTTTTTTTTTTTACTCAGGCTCTCATTCCACATCCTTTCCTGGTATCTTTGGTCAGAAGTTGCACCAATAAAGCAGTCATTCCTCTGGAAAGATTTACTTAAGAGAACAGTAGGGTAGATTATAAAGAGATTTCTTTGTTTTCTTAGGAATGGTTAAGAAGCAAATATATTTCCATGTGAGCAGACAGTTGTCTTGGTTGTGCCAGTTAAGCACTGATTTTGAATCTGGATAAACTGGGTGAGCTATTTGTATCAAGAACCATTGTTTGAATCCACTTTGCCCATTATTTAAAGCCTCACATATTTAAGTATATATGTACATATTTGTCTGACCTGGGCAACATTACACAAGAATAATTTAAAAAGCAACATGACTGGAGAAACCAAGTCAATAGTTAACCATTCAGAGGAAGAGGAGGGAGCAAAATACAGTAGAGAGCATTTCTGCCTGGACTTCTTTCCACAAACCTGAAATGGGATGCTGTTAGAAGAATTGATTAGTGATAGGGTTCATCTCCTGTGAACTTCTGACAATGATTACTGAAGCATTTTGAAACTAGCTTATCTGATTTATCAGCTGATTTTTTTTTTCTTGGTCTTTTCCACCCTTCCAAGAGTAGCAGTTGTGCTTTCCAGAGGATATTACTAGGATTTTTGCTGTTGCTGCCAAAGATCTTCTGGCACGAAATCGCTATCTGAGTCAGCTTTGTAACATGACAAATTCAGAGGCAGCTGCAGTAGTGATAAGTTTGCTGTCTAGTGGGCAGCTTCTGAGTAGACAATAAATCTCCTACTAGTTATAAAATGTCATTAAAAATGGCCTAACCACAGTAACGATTGTGAAATACTGTGCTTATTATTCTGGTTAGCAGGTTGAAAGATCTATCAGTGATCTAAGTTAGAACAGTTATTCAGTTGTATATAGCAGCTTTAAAAATTAGGAGCCATTGAAAGAGGATAATGTAGTCTTCCTGTTATCTTTTCTCAAGTAATTGTTAATTGCTCATATTGCATTCTCATATTTCAGTGATCGCATCTGTTGCTTGTATATATGTTTTTTTTCCAGTGTGTTGGCACTAGAGCAGTGTATATGATGCATTTTCCAATGGAGAGATTTTCCAATGGAATTAGGCTGCAATTGGAGGTGTTCAGTGTTGCATTTCCAGAACTGGACTTTTGTGGTTGTTGCTCTGTAGTTCTATTGGGATTATTAATGCTGCAGTTTGTGAGTTAAAGTACTGGTTTAATTGGCTTTTTCTTTCCTATACTAGTATCTTCAGTCAACCAGAGCCTGCAGTCCTACTTTTTATGTCTAATTATGTTCCATTTCTGTGCCCCAGCCTACATTTAATTTGCACAGAAGTGGAAATGAAGTTGTCAGTGGCATCTCGCAGTGACTCTCCTCCCCCTTACTTGAGCTATATCAGATGCCAACACTGCTGATTTGTTGAACCTCAAGCTGTTTTGTTTAGCAGCGCAAAGCTGACTGCTTTGCGACCATCAAACCGGTACAGTGAGACACAAAGTGCTTGTGATATTGCCCAAATTTCTCATGGGTAAAGGTAGGAGATATTTCAGTTTCAATTATATACTGGCTTCATCCGAGTAATGGAACAAGGATGCACCTTCAGTATGTGAAATTTCCTGTTCTCTGCTAGCTAACACTGGTAGAAAACCTAGGTTAACATGGATTTGATTCAGGAGCGTCGGAAAGCTAAGGAATACTTCTGTCTTCTATTTCAAGGCTAGTTTTATTGCAAGATGAATGCTACAATTGTGCTTAGTCTGTATTATCTAAATCAATTAATCGTGGAGTGGAGAGGACTGAAGGATGAGAGTGCATCTTAATGCTCCTCAGAGCAAGAAGAAAAGCTGCTACAGATGTTTCATTCTTCTCCTTTCCTAATGCGGAATAGGGGAAAATTGCGAATATCATGAAATGTTGTTACAGTGCAAATTTGTTGATGCTATTTTAACATTGCCTTTGTCCTTTTTGACATTCAAGTAGTGGTGGCTTTGTTCTGTCATGATGTTTTTGTTGTAACTTGAAGTGTGAAGTAAGATTGAGGTTTGTGTAGCACTGAATTTACACTGCTAGAAGCCCATCCTGCAGACCTTGTGTTTTATGAGTTTGTGCAGCATTGAAGGGGAAAACTGACCATTGAATTTCTTTGTCCCTCAATTACACTGCTTTCTCAGGTGCATAAAATTAGAGGGTTGGTAGGTTTTTCTGCATTGCCTTGGTTGGTTTGGTTTTTTTTGTAAGCTTTAATTTAAAAGAATATATAATAGTTTTCAAAAAAAAAAAAGTTAAAAGGTAGGAAGGCAAAACATAAGACCTACAAAGTCTGTTTAGTCATTAATGAATAGAAAATTAACCTGAGTGTTTTTGAAAACTTTCAAATTTTAGTCAGTCTTAGTTCTCAGGAATGTATTTTTCCTTCATGATTTTTAGTGGAGTTAAGTAATTACTGGAATGTTTTTAATCAGAGTTTTCACAACTATTTTGTTGGAGGATGCGCTGTACGGGCTGATTCAGTTATGTAAAACCAAAAAAACTGTAACTCACACCAAAACAAGCGGATTCTGCCAAAAAAGAGCAGAGTATGTTTGCTGCACAGCACTCTGCTTGCCTGCAGTAATGCTTCAGTCACTCAAAAAATGACTAAGGATGAATGCTACAATGTCCGGAAGTACCCACAGCCCCCAAAAGCTCTGGCAGCTGGAATTGCTGGTGAGATGCACCTCAGGGTGCCACAGTGTCAGCCCACAGGTGCCTGGCAGTTCTGTGGATGATGGTAACCAGAACTCAGCCACAGTCAGTGCTGCTCTTACCTTGATGTGTGTATGCAATGCTGTAGGCTCTGTGTATGCAACCAGGAGGGAATTATTAGAAAAGGAGAAGATGGTGGGATGCTAGATTTTTTTTTTTAATAAGTCATTGAATAAATTCAAAGGCTTGAGTGCTTTTTGTGCTTCTGGTGCTCAGGTCTCTCAAGGAGTTGGAAAACTTAAGACGTAGAGAAGAGGGATAACTCATTTACTAGCTTGCTGTCACTGTTAAAAGACTGAATTATATGTACTCTCTTGATGGTTGTGGAAGGATATAACTGCTGTAGAGATTATTAAATGTGGAAGGCAAATAGGTTAGACTTCCTTTTGGTGGCTAGCTTTGGTGTTAATTAAGTTTCTGATGTTTCATAATCTTCTTGGTAGAATTACATAAAAGAGCTGTGTGCATGTTTCCCTTACCTGCCAGTGAGCCATGCTCTAAACCACCTCCACCATAGGAAGAAAATACATATTAACTTTTCATTTAACACTAAAATTAATGAATTAAATGCACTGACATAGGAAATGCAGATTTTAACTAATAATTACATCTCCTGAAACTCAGTAATCAAGCACTGAGTTGATAACATGTAAGAGCCTATGATACTTTGCTCAGGGTGAGTACGGTGACAGGTTATAAAATTAGAACTGTAGAGCACATTGGATGTAGGAGCATTTATGTACTTCCAAATGCAACTTTACAGTGTTGTGGCTTGTGGAGACTGAGGTGAAAAACAGGAGCCCCAGCAGAATATTGCTTGTAGTGGCAATGGTCCCAAGAGAAATTTCAGAGTGCATTATACTCTGTCTTCATGAAAGCTTCTTTCCCTAAAGTCCCAAACTCCGTGTCTTCCCTTTCCTTTGCTCCTTACTTTACCATTAACAAGAATATGTATACTGGTTTATTGCACTAAGGTTGTGTATTCTTTAACAATAAACAGCCAGCCAAGAAGTTTCAGTTTTTAAACCTTTGTACCAACATCATAGTCTCAGTTGCAGGGAATTCAGCAGAAAAATCTGTTTCACTTAATAGGCGATGACTTTGATTTGTATCACGGATGTTGAACTCATAATTTTGTGTTAAACTGAAGATCAGAGGGGGATGTGAGTAAATGTAATTTGAATGTGAGTCAAAGGCCAAGGATTCATGAAATAGAAAAAATCATGTTTATATTATTCTGTGAAATATTGCAGAATATTTGTACAGGTGTTAAGATATTAGATGTACCTTTGACATCTCTGGTCAAACTCAGCTTAACTTGGTTTTTGTTGACTCCAGTCTGATTTATGAAGCTGTAGTAGCCCACCGAGAATCTCATTATCTGGCTCTTCCTTACCACAGTTGAGTGACTCTTGGCTGTGCTGAAGCAGTGTGTGTGTAAATTAAAAAGCTATCTGTGATTTATCTAATTACATTGGAAAATGCTGGCCAATGAAGCTGAGCAGTTTGTTGTGGGGATTTTCAGTGTGTGAACTTCTGACAGTGCCACATCAAAAACAGATGGAAAATTGTTTTCCTTACCTGAGAATAAGAGAAGCCCTGTGAGGTTATCCATACACAAGGACAGAGCAGTGCAGAATGAAGGAACTGTTGCAAAGACATTTTACCTTGACATGCCCATCCCCTTTCTGTTCTGAAAGACTGAATTCAAAGAAATAAAGTGAGGAAATGAGACTTCAAAAATAAGGCATAATTTAGAATATATTGGTTTCTTTGTGAAAGGAAATGTGGAAAGTAGTGTTAATGTTTCATAGCCTGACTTTTCATGTCCACACAACAAGGATACCAGAATTATAAATGAAGTAATGAATAAATTTTAGATTGCATGCCTTGGAAATGCACAGAAGCTTTGAGTTAAAATAGCTTTCTTATTTTCCTTGTTTCTAGACAATATATTGTTTGACCTATTTCAATTCCTTGGAGAAAGAGCATCACTGCCAGTCAAACAACCTACTCATATCTTCTTGATAATTAGTATTTTTACATTAAAACATAAAGTGTTTCCCCATATAACTAGAAGAATTATTTTATTCCATTAAGTATCTCCCTCTAAGCCTGCAGTACCTTGATGGTGATTATAAGAAGTGATTTATTAAATGTTGAAAAAATAGTGCAGGGTAGTTCCTGTACAACTTTAAGGAAATGGTAAATGATCCAGAAAAAATCTAAACCTTAGAAGATAGATCAGGCCCAGGCAGCCCAGCCTTGTCAGTGCTGTTAATGTTTTCCCTTTGCTACTACTTACTATAAAATGTATAAAACCACACTATATTCTGTTTTCAGAAGAATTTTCCAATACCATAGTGTTGTGAAGACGTGCAAATACAGATTATTACAGATCTGTGATTGACAAAGTGTTGCTGCTTGGAGAGGACTCTTGTCAGCTACCATAAGTGATGAGACTCTGTCAATTCTAGCATTTCTTTCTTTAACGGGAGCTGGACAAGCTAAAGTCCTTGTATGCTCTAAACAGAAATATTTGCCTTCAAGATCAAATGTTCCCTTACTCTCTGGTCCTTGCATCTGAACTCCCACCCCCACACAGTGTTTCACAGGCAGAGGGAGAAAGAAGACAGCCGTGATCTGAGAAGGAAAAATATTCAGAGGACTTTTAGTTGGGTTTTTTACTACATGTTACGATTATTGTAGCACTGCTTTCATACTCATGTTGTGGCAGCACTGAATTATTATTTTTGTAGTTTCTTCTTCTTGATTTGATTCACTAGGTTTCATGTGAGGTGGCTTTCTTTTTTTTATTTCAAAGTGCTGTTTACTGCAGATATCCCAGATATGTGCTACATCTGATTTCTTCTAGCATGTTTTAATGTACACAGAATTTTCTGGTTTGCCATGTCCCTCCTAAGTTTTGCTTGCACCTCTTGAAGTCAGTATTTTATTATATTTTTAAAAATTAATTTACTATTTTGTTTTTATGTTCTAAAATCACCTAATTTACCAGTATTTCATTTTCTCCATCTATTGGAGGTTATTTCCTAGAGCTATTTTCACATCCCCAAGAGAGTTCCCCTTTTCAGTGCCGTGGTGCTATCCAGTCTCAAGGGCTTTTGGTGTCTCCAGAGATGTCCGTGTGCTGGGATGGGTGGGACTGCAGGGGTCAAAGAGCAGAGAAACCCTGCTGGGGGCGATGGATCTGCTTCTGGCACAATGTCCTGCTTTTTCACTGATTTCTTCTGTTGGCTTCTTTTCGATCAATTAAAAAGTCCTGCTGAAGGATAACTAGATACATTTGATTGACAAAGGCAACTCTGCACCTAGCGAGCCCATCAGAACTGTCATAACTCAATTTCAGAGTAACTCTTCGCTTTGAAGGCAAAAACCTTTTAGAGTCTTAGTCACTCCTGTTTCTTTGGCTCCTAGACACCAAACTTCGGGCCCTTTGTGTCTCACAGGGCTCTCTCCTGAGTCATTTCCCATTTGTTCAGCTTTCCCTGGTTTCAGTTTGAGCAGCACAAGAGAATGTAGGCTCTGATGTGCAAATTGCCCATACAGAAATGAATTTCAGTGCCATTTAGGGTTCTGACAGATGTGATCAGATATTGCATTTCAAAGTGATACTGGCATTATTTCCTTTTCTGCTTTTGAGTTTGTTGTGACAAAGCATTAGGTGGGCATATTTTTGTACATTTTTTTTAGAACTAGTTCTTGGTTAGTTTGATTTTTTTTTTTTTTTTTTTAAGTCATGAAAGCAAGGGGATAATTTTGTATTTCAGAGTTCTTTGCAGCAAATAAGTTACATGATATTTGCTAATAACGCACTAGTAACTTGAAAATGCTTCCATATGTTTTTCAAGCTATGTATTAGTACTTGTGTATAGTGATTTCAAACTGCAAAAACATTTAGAAAATATGAACAACAAGGTCACACTTAAAGAATTAATTTAGGAGTTGCTGGCAAGGGAGCATGTGTGATTTTTGGAGAGATGACTGTAATATCTTCTTCTGGAAGTGATCTGTGTTTTCTCTGCAGTTGTGCATGTGATGCTGTGCTCTGTTGAGATGGGAGAAAAGCAGTCTGTTTGAGGGTGTGCTGGTTTGTACCTGCAGAAGAATGTTTCAGAGGCATGTGCTGGTTAATATCACATGAGCTTTCTTATGTAATCCTCAGAGTGAAATGGAAAGAGAAGACACTGGGGCTGTCTCTAACAATAATTCCAGCTCCCCCCCCAGTTTGACTGGGGAGCCAACACTTGTAAATGACTTTGTTTTAATGCATTTTTTTAAAGAGTAAAACCCTAGACATTCAAAAAAATGGATAATACAGCTCCTTAATTTATTTTTAGTCTTTCTCATGTGGTAACAGTCCCAAATGTTGAGAAGTAACAAAGGGCAATTTCTGCATTCAGATGTCCCTGAATTCAGTGTGTATTCCTTAAGGTATTTTTTCTTTTTTAAATTGCCATGTGTCCAGGTGTTTCATGCAAGAGCAGCAGGGGATATTGATTTAAGTTTGTTGCTAAATTATACTGATCTGTTCATTGGAATCTGAAGGATAATAGAAAAGCTCCAACGAGTCCCTTATCTGTAGCACAACTTTGCTTTATATCATGGTGCAATCAAAGCTTCTAAACTGTTATTGGATTAAATAGAATTTTCTCTGGCACAGAACTGGCTAAAGGGTAGTTTCTTGAATAATCGGCATCCAGAGCTCTATTGCTTGCTTATACAAAACTGCCTCTATAAATGCAAAAAAAAAGCTTTCCCTCTTCTTAATTAAGCTTATGGTTTAAATATTATATAAATATATGCAAAAGCGTTCAAGTAAGTTCCGAACAAGATGCCTGTTTTTATTTTAAAAAACTGAAGTTTTCTTTTTTCCTTTCTTTAAAGTCTCACCATTTCTTACTAGAATCTTTAATTGTTCCAGCAGGTCCATGGCTAATGCCAGCTATTCAGGTAGTACTGACAAATCAAGATCTCTGCTTTTCTTTTAAAATGGTTGTGTCTAGAATGTTTTCTTTGTAAATATCAATAACTTAAGAAAGAGCTACCATCAGCCAAGGCTAAACCAAAATAAACACAAAATATTTGTTTTCCCTTCCTTCTACCTTAATGAGTATCTTCCTAGGATTTCCTGTCTTCTTCCCCTGCCCACCTCTTGTTTGCCAGGGTGGGAAAGGGGCTCTCACATCTGAGAAGAAAGGGGTTTTTTTCCAGTGAAAGGGAATCATGGTGGCCACAGGGTCTGACATCATTATTCCTCATTGTCCCGGGATTGGGAAACATTTCACATGTAAATCGCCCCTTTTTTGTACATTTTCTTATCAGTGTGGTTGCTCTTACAGTTGCTTGTCTTTCTTTTTCTTACAGTGCTCTTGCCTTTCTTTCTTCTCCTTGCTTTTTCCAGTAAATCGCTCTTATCTCTCGACCTGTAATCTTTGCCTTTTGTGTTTCTAACCGGAGAGGGAATAGGGGAAGCACTAAATTGGGAAATACCCTTCCTAAACCAGGACACTTCTAAAAGCACAGGAATAAAAATGTTAGGTTCTATCTTTTTTACAGTTCAGTAAGTGAATAAACAAAATCACATATAAACTATTTTGTGTGTAAGATTGATTTTTTTTTTTTTTTTTTTTTTTTAATGCAAGACTCTTTCTACAATTCGGAGCCATCAGGAGAAAAGCACTAGATGACCCTATAGGAACTTCAGAGGGCCCGGTTATACTGAAACATTGTAATTATTTTGCCACTGGCTTCACCGAACACAAAATTTAACTCCCTATATGCTATTAACTGACTTATGCTGCCTTTCTCATAGAATGCAGTAGTGATACAAGAATATATTGTAAAAAATGTTGGGGTTTCTTGAGAAGGTATCTTTTTGATAACAAGAGTTGTGTTTTCAGAGGAAATTCAGTTGCTTATAGCTGGCTTATTTTTTGCAGTGCATTTAGAAATGGGATCAGGGATTTAAAATAAGCATCTTGCTTGTTTGGTGCCTCAGTAAGTAATGGTTCTCTGGGAAATGATCAGTTATAAATGGATAAAAAGATAAAGGAAAAGCCAGTTTGCATGTTGATACTGAATCTGTAAAGTTGGTAATACCCAGTGGTAGTCGAAATATACAGCATTTTGAAAAAGTCCTTTAGTGTGTGAGCTCTGGT
This sequence comes from Cettia cetti, assembly GCA_013401135.1. Lineage (NCBI taxonomy): Eukaryota > Metazoa > Chordata > Aves > Passeriformes > Sylviidae > Cettia > Cettia cetti. Next base: position 14,561 of record VZUI01022622.1, read on the forward strand.
GTTAACATGAACCATGTCTTAATATTCCTTGGTGGAAATGCAGCAAGCATTTGCCTTACCTGTGTTACTGGCACTGCAGCTGCAGGCTTTGAGTGCCTGTCTGCCAGTCACAGAAGTTGTACACGGCCTTCCCATCTCTTGTTCTCCCGGGTCAGTTTTCTCCCTACAGCAGCTAATGTTGTCTGCCTGACAAAAATCTTTACAGTGAGAGGGCCATGGAGTGTGGGTATTATTTAAAGCTAGCATAGGAAACTTGCTTTGTTCAAGATAGAACCAGTAAAATCTGTTTCTGAAGCTGGAATGCTGCAGGACCGATGTGATGGATGGGAGTGGCTACTGCTGCAATCTGTGCAGCTGCCCTGAATGCTGCTCTTTCCCAGGATGATTTAAATCCTGTGTTCTTTCTTTTCCTGCGTTTTTTTCCCTGGCAGTTACAGGTTTATCAATATCAGTATTGGAAACACTGAAAGTGGCAGACTTGAAGGAGCAAATAGCATTTCTAGTAACCGTGTCATGCCTATAAAATCACCCAAAAAATAAGCCATAAGGAGCTGTCCTGTACTGGTATAAATATGATCACATACATTAATGAGGCAAGCATACAGCTTCACTACCTCTTTTTTAGACTGTTTCGGACCTAAAGAAAGTAAAATAATATCTGTAAACTTCCTTCTGATTTTTTCCAACTGTCCCAAAAATTGCATTTTTTTAGAAAGGTTCAGTATTTTGGGTTTCAACCTGGTGTTTGGTGGATATTTACCTTGAGTTGTGAGCAAAACCAAGTTAAAGTGCTTGTATAACTGAGTTTGCAAGGTTCTATGTTTATAAATAAGGTATCTTGAAGCCTTCCTTTGAAATATGAATGGAATTCTGGTTTGTTTGATTAAACAGTGGTAACTGAGGGTTGGCAATGATATATCCATTTTTGGAGTATGGGAGTCATGCTTTGCTGCTATAGTAAGGCAGGAAAAATAAGAGCAAGAGTGCCTAGCATTTTTTTTTTTATTCCAGCTTAGTTGGAAAGATTCCAGCAGAAATCAATATCCCCTGCTTCTTTTGCATGAAACACCTGGACACATGGCTGTTAAAAAAAAAAATGAAAAAAAAAAACCAACTTAAGAAATACACACTGAATTCAGGGATGTCTGAATGCTTAATAGAAATTCCCCTTTGTTACAGATAAACATTTAGGACTGCTACCACATGCAAAGACTAAAAATAAATTAAGGAGCTGCATTATTCATTTTTTTTGAATGCCTAGGTTTTACTAATTCTTTTAAAAAAATCATAAAGAAGTCAAGCATCACAATACAATGGTGTTTTATGCCAGGCTTCTGAAGCTATGAAGGACAATTCCAGCACAGAAAAGTCAATTCAGTATTTATTTAGGAGTAAAATAAAACAAGAGACAATAGGATTTATTATTTATTAGACAAAGAGTCAGAAAAACTGTACAGTCTCTACAGTGTTTTCTGTTTTGTACTTTCTTTAGTTATGTTTAGAACCAGTTTTTAGGTTTTGTTTTTGTCAATATTTAATGAAGCTGTAGCAGAGTTTGTGAATGCAATGTAATATAACAGCAGGATTGTAACTTTTATGAAACTCATGTATGGGGTATGTGAATTATCTCCAGCAGAATATACCCAGCAGCTCCAGGGGATATCCAGGATATCAATTAGTGACACAGCTTTGGAATGTTGGACCTTGGAGCTGAGACACCTGATCCCTGCAGCCCAAAAACCTGTGCACAGCTCAGCTGTACCCAGTGCCATGTGTATCAATCTGCTTGCACAAACATTCCAAACCAGAAAAGAGTCTAGTTGAAAAGTGACTTTTAATGAGATTATTTATTTAAAAAAAATAATTACCAATTCTTGAGTACTTTTCAACATTAGGATTGCAGTCCAAGGCTGCCAGAGGAGAGAGAGCTACCAGCATCGTTACCTACAGCTGTTGTACTTGATTTGAAAGGGGAGGGACAAAACACAAAAGAAAAGCTTGAGCTTCTGTCCAAGTGGAGAAAATGAGGCATTGCAACTTATGCCCATTTAAGAATAAAAGACAAGGGTTGATTAATACTAAACACAGGAATAATTAAAATAATGCAGAACAAAACTTCTAAAGAATATATTTAATCTAAAACTTTAAAATGCTGACCTTGACAAGGTGTTCTTGATTTAATTATGGTGGAAGAGGAGTCTCCTGCACTTCAAAAGCCTTGCTGTGAGAATTCATTGGGTCACTGCCTCAGCCAGGCTTTGTGATGGTGCCTTGTCCTTTGGGAGCACCTCAGGTTCCTTTGGTCTGTGCATTGCTGCTGCCTGCATGAAGGTATTTGCACAGATTGTTCCTTCAGAGCAGGCTGACAAATACAAGTGTTCTGCTCCCTAAAGCTGGATCAAGCTGAATTTCTGCTCATCTGTTTTAATTATCATGAGTGTTTTCAAATTACATCAGCTTTGGTTTTCCATATTAAAAAGGGTAGAAATATAACAGGTTACTCAGGTTTATAGTTAATTTTTGCCTAATCAAATTTTAAATGGTCATTTTATTGCTCCTGGGTAAAACTGACCTTAAAAAGTAACTGACCTACCTTCTTTCTATGTGAGGAATTCTTTTTTACATTAAAGCTGATCATTCTTGAAATGTCAACAGTGAGATGCTAGTCACTGTTTGCATCTATAGACATCGTATATTGTGTCCAAAATTCAACTTGATACATTCCAGTTCAGAGTTTGCTTGCAATCATTAAAAGCATAGTTTCTATTTAGCCTGCATCTTTTTTGTAAGTGCAGAATGGCAGGGCCTTTTGTTCTGAATCTGTAAAAACATTTGAGGAAAGACTGTTAAAGTTTATTGCCAGGATTTTTTTTCTCTCCACTGAAAACACTAAACTACAGAATTTCCTCTCTGGAGAAGAAAAAAAAGTGTTGCATACAAAGAATAGGGTTGGGATTGTCTTCTTATTTTCAAATGCATTTTATTAATATTTTGTCATTTAGTCTGCATATAAGGAAAACTTGTGTTTTGTTAAAAATATACTGAGAACCAAAAAAGTTACATTGACAATTTTTTGGGATTATCTGAATTTTCTTGTAGAACTGTAGTTACAGGTGTCTTATGGTTCAGTATTTTGGGTTTCAACCTGGTGTTAGTTTGGTGGATATTTACCTTCAGTTGTGAGCAAAACCAAGTTAAAGTGTTTGTATAACTGAGTTTGCAAGGTTCTATGTCTGTTGAGCACTGCTTCATTTATTTCATAGCAGACACCTTAATATTTTGTGATAGGCTCTATGGTATCAATTAAATATTCTCTTACTATTTCAGTATATATCCAGTCCTGCAAAGTGATTAGGAATTTAAAGTTTTTGAATTAAGATTGAATATGAAGATTAAACCATAGCTCTGTAGGAATCATCATCTACTTTGAAAATCACACTTCATTAGACAAAACCTTGTCATAGTGAAGAAAATTAAAATATGTGTCAGTCAGGCATCTTCCTCTGAAAATTTCATTTTATTGTTGGTTAATTCAACTGGATTGGAAAGGTTAAAGAGATTTATTCGAAAACAGGAATGATGGTTCACCCTGACATACTGTCAGTCTCTTCCAAATCTAATTATCTAACTAAATATTACAAAGGTTCAGCCAACAGTTCTACCTGTAGTCAAGCCTCTAACTGTGTTTTGGGGGTGGATTTATGTACACCTACAGATGATCTATGTGAAATGACACAATTGCCTATGTTTGAGTTTTAGGCTGTTTTTTGTGACTGGTGAATCAAATTAGTGCTCACCTTGGGTATTTGGATTTTTTTTCTCTTTCATTGTAGGTTTTTGGTTTTTTAAAAAATTTGCACTGTATGAACTACTTTTGCTTGTTTTTTATGAAAAAAATTGTATCTTATTGCAAACCTATTTTGGTGTAGTAATATGAAAATATTCTGGTTCAGGCACACAAAGTAGTTGTCTTTACATTTTAGCAGGGAAACCGTGGAAATTGGAAGTGGTTGGGATTATACTCCAACTTTCCTGTAGTCTGGTTTATTTTTCTGCAGGTATTTCTTGTGAATCTTTAAGAAAGCTGACTACAGATAATACTGCAGTCAAATGGAGGCTCACATGCTTTGTGCTTTCCATTTCTCGTAGTCTGTGTTAGATGTTACTGAGACTGGTGTGATCAAATGTATTTAACATGCACTGTAGGAATATCCAGTATCTATCCTCACAGCATTTCTTTCCTTTCCTTGATTTCCCCTCAGACACTACAACGTATTCCACGGAGCGATCTGAGCACTTTAAGCCATGCAAAGACAAGGACCTTGCCTATTGTCTCAACGAAGGGGAATGCTTTGTGATTGAAACCTTAACGGGATCCCACAAACACTGCCGGTAAGTCCTTGCCAGCAAGGGCCAGAAAAGTCTTCTGTCTGAGGGAGGAAGATTAGGAAAAAAAAAAAAAAAATCTTTCAGGTGTAGAATGCTGGGAAGCAATGGGATTTTTTTCTCCAGTCTGACTTCATCCCTCACAGCTGGTGGGTTTTTTACCAGTCTGTGATAATCATATGTAGAAATATGTAAATAGAAGAAGCAGCATTTTGATCTTTTCATAGATAATAAAAATCTTCAACATTCTATTTTCTTACCATACAACCATGTAAGGATTTCATTTAGTTGGGTTTTTTTTATATGTAAAAGTCCTATATTCCCCTACATACCAGAAGCATTCCTTTATTTTGGGTACTCCAGCTAGAGTGTTTGACAATAGCTGTATGTATTAGTAAGTGAGAGAGAGGAAGGGCTAGTAGTTTTAAGAATTAGGGTTTCTCAAGTTTAATTACTGAAAGATGAAATGGATAATGATTGCCATCTGAACCTGCTCTATAGCTGTTGTACACTTTTATACTCCCAAAATTCTGCTATTATGCAAGACCATCTTGAATATATTGAAAGGAATATCAGAAAAGAAAGCCAGATCACATTATTATTGTTATTAGGGATACCTAGAGGTCAGTAAAAAGGAGTGATGTGCAGAAGGAATACTGCAGTATGTTCCTAAAGATGGGGATTTTAATACACCCACCAGAACCCCAATTATTTAATCAATCTTTTAAACAGAAGAACAAGTTTTCATTTTGGACTATTTGTGATCTAATTTACTCCTAAGATACTGTGTTTGAAGGTGTATCTGACACAATCATATGCTGAAGTTCTACTCTGAACCTCTAAATGTATGGAGAGCTCTAATGTAAATAATAAAAAGTGTTGAGGACAGAAGATTTCCTGAAGGATTTGGGACTTGAGATGCTAAGTTCCGATAAAAGTAGAAAAAAAAGTTGCAAAATCGCATGTGCCTGGCTTGAAAATGGAAATTTATGAATTTAAAGATTGATGAAATTCCGCTTGTCATAAGAAGAATATTTCTGAGATTTTCACTTTTTTATACAATACGGGTGATTTTTCCCATTCAGTTGTGTATGGTTCAGTGATCATTCCACTTCCCTTCTTTGTTTTTGTATGGCATGCTTAAATTAAATATTATGGTTCACTTATTGTGGAAAATTTATGTCTTTTTCTACTTCCATCAGGTTTTGTTGTTTTTGTTTTTGTTTTTTTTTTCTCAAAGCAGATAAGGTTTCTTGGACTTTCTTAGAAATGTCATGAGCTGTTAAGGGAATTATGCACTCAATTATTTAAAGGGGTTTTCATTGTCAGAATGTTTAAATGGAATAAAAATGCTATAAAATAGCAAAGAAAAATGGATGTATATGAGAATTTTTAAATTGGCTGATAAATTTAAATTGGCTGATAAATTTAGTAACTAATCTCTTTAAACAGACTGATCTTGTAAACTGTGGATTACATTTTAAAATTGCAGGAGATATCTCTTAAGAGCTGCATTATTTTTGTTGTTGGTTTGACTTTCAGAATCTTTCCTATTGCCTTTGCCAAATTCTCATTTATTTCCTGTGATTCTGATAGTGCAGCCTGACCAATGGTTAGAGGTTTTCCACCCAAGCTTTCCCCTGTAAACTCAACAAGCCAGAATGTTGACTTTTCGTTCTTTCCAGCAAAGGGAAATTTTTTCATCACATTCCGTGTGTTATCCTTCCATTGGGAAGCACCAGTATCTCTGGGAATCTCTTGGCTCCCATGTGTTTGAGGTTTTTGTTGCTTGTACAAGCTCCAGGCACTGGCACATTCTCTGGGAGTTAAACTTCTTTTTTGTACTTTGAATAGTGCAACACCAAAAGATCTGTATGAGCTAACAATTTTCATGTAGCAGAAGATACATTTTTAAAATTTAAAGGGTGATTAGTTGTAATACTTTGTTTAGCTTTGTAAGGACCTTGGACAGTGCAAAGCAGCAACCTGTTTAGAATCATTTTTATACTGATAGGTTTGTCATTAATAGGGGGAAGCCTTTAGATTTGACCCTTAAATGCTGTCTCTCTACCTTGGTAGACTGAGCGTGTCTTTGTCAGGGTCAGTGCTGTAATGAGTGCCATGCAGGTGTTTTTCTGTCCATAGCCTATAACAGTGCTCAGAAATAACAGCCAGAATGTACACATGTAAAAAAATACAATACTGATACACTGTAATTGTTCTGTAACTAGTGAAAAGCAATTTTTTTACTAGGGTTATGGAATTCCCATTGCGATCAAAAATCATTTGAATACAGAATTATGAAGACTTAAAATGGTACTTCATTCTTAGAATCAGGCTGCATTGTATATTCTCACTGTGAGAGTGATTTTGCATCTGTTCTGGGATCAGAGCACCAATTTACTGAAATGAGAATTTGCCATGTGGAACAGCTGCAGACAGAGAGCCTTGAATGAGGAAAAAAAGTTTTATCCCACTTGGTCAGGTTTGAAGGGTATTAGTAGATGATATTCATAGGGAGTTGTGCAGTTGTTCTTGTTGTGTGTGCATGTCTAAGGATAAATATGCTAATAATAAAGGGATAAAAAGATTTGGTAGCAATTAATAAATGTTTGAATTACACCTTGGACCTCTTCTGTATCCTGGTGACCCATCCTGGCAATGCCAGCAGGCTCAACTGGCAGCTCAGGCACCTTTCAGAGTTAAAAACTCAGTTCTGCTGTTGTTGGAACATTGGCACGTGTCCATCTTCTGCCTCCAGCTGTCGCTGGTGACCTTGGCACTGGGATGTCATAGAGCACTGGCTCTGTCTCATTCCAGTTTTGTGGGATTCCTGCCCTGTCTGCATTGAACCAAAACTCTGGGGAACCCTTGTCCAAGAGCAGGGGTAGGCCGTGTTGTAGGAGACCACTGGGAACATAGGAAATGAGGAGGTCAGAAGGAGCCCTGATCATGGATCTTCCATTCCTCTTTACCTCCAGAGGAGGGTCCTGAAGTCACAGGACTGTGTCCTATTTTGTTTCTATATTTTCTTAATTTAGTTCTTTTAATTCTAAATTTAATTCAGATTCTATAATCCAATTTTTTGTTCAAACTTCTACATTTTACTCAGTGTTTCTTAGTGAAAAATTGCCTGGGATGTAAACTGGCAAGAGTTCTCCTGCGTGGTTAGGTAACAAACAAGATCCACTGGATGTTTTGTGCTATTTTAAAGCTGTGACTTCAGTGTTTATTTTTGTGAATGGTTTAACATGAGCTTGTTTTAAGGATAGGGTAGGTCATTGGTAGGGAAACTTCATTTTTAGCTTCTCCATATGCTTAAATTTTTTCAATGTTGTCACCTTGAAAATTTAAGCTGAATGGTGAGGGTGCCTTAATTTGTAATTTACACAAAACAAATCAAGTCGCACAGTCAACTCTGACACATCAGTGTTTAATGGGGTGTTACATAATCCAGGCTTTAAAAAGACCTGTTCAGGTTTTCTTTGTACAGTTTTATTAAAAAAAAAAAAAAACCCATCTCAAGTCATTCTGGGTTTGGGTTTGGTTTGTTTTTTTGTTTTTTTTTTTAGTTTTGCTTGTGGGGTTGTGGTTTTTGGGCTTTTTTTTGTGACTTTCTACATTATTTTTTTTCTTTTTTTAGTCCCTGCATTTTCTTTAGATAACCCATTTAAGACTAGAAAACACTGGTTGAGTAAGCAGCTAAAACTTTTGAGGGGAGAAGAGGATTGTACTTCTAAATTTCTCCTCTGAAAGAAGCTATTAAGACTATTGTGTATACACAGGAGGTCTCAGCATTTGGAATGAACTCTGATGTACTCTTTATAGATTTGAGTGTATTGGATGAGATAGTCCTTTCATCCTGTCTTCCTCTCCTTCATCTCTCCTTCAAGCAATGGAAAGCCTGAATAAGTTTTCTGACAATGGAGAATGAAAGAATAGATTCACAAATGTACAGTAAACAAAACATCACTTCCAGTTGACCAAATTACAGCAGGTTATACGCCAGCATCTGAAGTGTTGCTACTGTGGTTCCAATCCCAAAGTTTTCAGATTTCAATGGACAGTCTGTTTTGATGCATACATGCTGTTCTGGTGAATTCTGAGCTTGGTGATCTTGCTCATATTTATGCATAAATTTTCCATTTTTACATTTAGTTGATTAAAAAATTATACCAGCATTTCTCAGCTTTGTTTAAAATCTGTCATGAGAGCAGAAGGATTGAATCCCCATTTAATGAAAATCCAGTTTGGATAAATGTTTATATACTGTCAGGTTTTATTGTGATTCTTCTGCATAATAGTAACTGTACTCCAGGCATAGCCCTTGCTGTCAGTGAAAGCAGGAGAAAGGGATCAAACAGATGGGACTTTAGAACAGTTCTGAGCATGGCATATGATACATGCACTTAACCATAAGTTAAAAATCTAAGAAGCTATGAATATAATTTCCCTGATTTAGTTTTATGGCTGGTTTTCTAGGCTTTGGCAGTCTGACCTAGGTGTTTTAAAGTACCAGCTACTCCATTTTGTGCGTTCCCCCATCTTGTGTTATGCTGACACTTTTCCAGAATGCGAGCCCAGGAAATTATTCACTATTGAATACAGTGAAAAATCTCACTCGTCATAATATTCCAAGCATAGTTTCATCAAAATAATCCACTGTATTAAGATGACAATGTAACATACAGCTACAAACTTTAAAGGAGGAAGAAGGCTGTGCTTGGAATTTAGGATATTTTCCATGTCAAGGGCAGTCAACAGAGCTCCTGCTGTGAAAATTGTCTTATGAGCATTGCTGTAGCACATGTCTAGATTATATTTGTGCAGTTGCATGCACCATTTTCTGGAATGCCTCTGCCTTAACTTTCATGTTTACTTTGGAAAGCCTGAAGTGAAGTTGAAATACAAAGTTAGGTATCTATAAGGTGTTGTTAAGCAACTCTTTAGTAACTTTAATATAGATATCTCATGGTGTTATTACTCCATCACCTGTTTATTCAGCAGCGTTCTCACAGGCTATGGTTGCTTTCAGCACTGTGATTGCTTCTTTAGCTCAGACGGAATAGCTGGTGTGTCTGAAGTAGTGTGCCTGGTTCATCCTTTTCAAAACTCAGCCTATAAGAAGCCAGGAAGCAGGAATTCCAGCCAAGAAGTCTGTTACAGGGAGTGCAAATTCCCAGGGTAGCATCAGCTTGCCCATGTTCATTTACTCCAGGTAGCGCTTGTAATAAATAAATTAAAACCTTTGCTGCCTTAAGTAATACTAATACCATCTACAATGGGACTATTTCTGTCTTTATTTTAATTAAAAACCATCATGCTTTTCTTGTATAATTTCAGATATTTCTTCTCTTTCACTAAACAAGCAAATAAAAATTCCCCAAAAAAAGACCAAACCAGAGAACATTCCCCAAAGCCAAAGCATTTTTGTGCATTCTCTTTCAAACTCCTGCCCCTTGAAATAACAGGAAGAGGTTGCATGGATTTGCTGTCACATACTTGGTGTCTTGTTTTAAACCTTTTTAGATATGAACTGTGAAGAAAAATGGTTTGTAAACCTCAAGGTGAAATGGTGTGCAGTCCAAGAGATCTGTAGGACTCTTACTTGTTACGTAGGTATCCTGACTCTTTTCATATTATCCAGTCTTACGTAATTTTTATCATTTGGTCTGATTTTTTTTGCAATCAACATATAAGCCTTGAGTTCTTTCAATTGGATGCAGTTAATTAGACTAAAAACTAAATTAACTGGTCCAAATACCAAATTTCACCTATATAAAATCAGTACTTTTTCAGTTATCTCTATTCTTTCTCTAACAGTCCTCCGAAATTAAGCCTCTTCAAGTCTGATATTATGGTGTAAGAATTCAATAAATAACAAACAGGTTTTTAAATGTAAATTGAGTCTTTTAACATCCTCCCCAGATGCAATAGTGCAGGAACACATAATATGATATTCATATGAAACACAAGAACATCTGATTCATGCGTTCATAATTTTGCATTCAGAAGATAGAGGCTCTTGAGAAATCTTCTTGTCAAAGTACTTTTAATTATTGATTAATTTTGACAGTACCAACACTTCGTTTTCCAGTGCTTTTTATTTACAGATCTTCCCCTAGATTGTTGCATGCAAATTCTGTAACTTCTATGGTAGGAAATACTTTCAGGTTGTAGAATACATATGCCAATATAAAAGCCTTGTGAAATCCAGTTACTTTCAAATATCTGCAAAACTAAGGGTTTTAATGCAGCACTATAATAGTTTTCATGTCAAATGTCCTGATAGATCTTTAGATCTTTTCCTTGGTGTGTTTACAGAAGTTCACACATTTGGAGTTTTGGGTATTGTGCTAAACCAGTTTATTGTAGATGCTGCCCTTCCCACAGGAAGGAATGAAGGGATCATTCCTTCAAGCAGCTCTGTGCACCAGAGGTCCCTGGCAAAACATCTATTATCCATTTATCTCCCTCGAACATCTTCTGAAAACAGTTTTGTGTCCGTTTTGTTGTTTGGGGGGGGATAAATTAATGCTGCAGTAAAAAGAAACAGAATGAAAGAAAGCTTTGTATTTAATGATAGTTTTAAGTTTCTGTAGCCTGTATTCATAGTATTTCAGGTTTTATTTGCTTTCTGCTGAGCACCTTAAGCTATATAGTCTAATGCTTTTTCTTTGAAAAAAAAAAAAATGGATTACTGATCCTGATCAGTGGGGTTTCCTGGCTCCATTTCTGTCTTCTGAAGTCATGAAATTTATGCACCTTCTTAGGGTTATGGTGAAGATGCGTTTTTCCAGTGGGAACAATAAGGTAAAAGTCATAATACTGTACAGATAAAATGCATTCCCAGATAATTAAATTACACTCAAATTTAACAATACCTGTAATTCATTCAAATTAAGCAACATATAAATCTTAGTTCCATTTGGTCTTGTTTGAAATGTTTATTCAGATTAATATTTTTGAACGAGTTTGAGGAAATAGAGAAGTTGTGTAGATGTACATCCAGAGTTAATGTTGACACTTAAGAAAATGAGTGTGTTTTAAACCTGTATCAGCATGCAGTACTGAAAAAACACGATTGATTTCTCTTTCTCAGAGTACTAAAGACTAATGTAAATCTGTTTTCAGTTAATGTAAAGTATGGGAAAACATAGTTATAGACTTAGCACATCCCCCTGCTTAAATTTTATTTTTTTAAAGCCACACATCTGTAGTTCAGAGATAATGGCATCAAATTAAGCAGTGTTAATTCTTTCATTTATGTATGTACAGAGTTACTTCTCAGACATAAGAGATATGTATCCTTTTTTAGAACAACCAGTAATGTGAGTGAAACAAAAATATTTCTGGAGGCTTTAAGTAAACTGTCATCTCTTCCTGGAGTTCTGGAAGAGGAAGAGGCCAAATTCAGCTCCCTTTGGATTTGGCAAGATCCCTTCAGCTGGTTGAATCAAGAGCTGGGCTATAACCTGGAATTTCAGTTAGGGAGAAGTCAGAAATGCAGTTGCCAGCTCAGCAGCTGAGATGGCTTTTTCTTGAGGCTGCTGATAATGCTTGGATTTCTTCATTTGGCACTTAAGTGGGAGATCAGGAACCAGTGGTGTGCTAAAATTTATTCCCATATCTCAATATCCAGAATACTTTAATCTGGTGGAACCTTTCAGCTTTATCATCACCTTTTCTTGTGCCTACTCTTGTTTCTTTAGCTGTACCTTGCTATCAGAGTTTAGCAAGGCATCCTGGTTGTGTAGCACATCTCCACCTGTAGAGATGAGTCAAATCCATTCTATACAAAATACAAACTTCTATTAAGCAAGTTGATCTGTTAATAGGATAAATTGCCTCTAAACTGCCTCTTGTGTCCTACTTCTGAAGGAAAACAAAGCTGTGACACATACAGAAAGCTATTACTCAGTACATGCTGTTGGTAACTAAATACAAGATGAGGTACGTCCTGAAAATTGGAAAACCACCAACTGGTTAAGTCCTTCCACTGCAAAGGAATGTTCTGTCATATTATAAGATTTGGGGTATTTCTCCCCTTATTTTCCAAGGCCCCAGTGGAAAAAGTTTCATGTAGCTTTTATAGTACACACAAAGAATTTGTAAGAAAAGAAAACCATACCTTAAAATGTATGGGTGCAAATATTGATGGCATAAATTGCATCTGTCTTGAAGCTAACATATGCAAATATTCTGCCATCAAACTCTGCTTTTAAATTAACTTGGAAATGAGTTAGGTTTGTTGTTCTTACCTCCCTTAGGCATGAAGGAATTTGTGAAGTGCATAATGCAGACATCTGAAATCTCTCATTTAAATTCTCATCCCTGCCAGTGTCTTAAGTACACTGAAAGCAATAGCATTTCCAATCTAATCCTATCTGCAGATATTTTTCCCAGAAGATCTGTGAAAAAAAACTCACTAGAAAAAGAAGTAAGCTCTGGACAATTGAGTCCTTTAAATAGAACTATATGCCAACTATATCAAAATGCTAACTACCAGAACTTTAATCCACCAGCACTCTAGATCCATCTAAATGAGAACAAACAAAACCAACCACCTGTTTCCTCTATCCTTTACTACTAAGAAAGCCCTTCCTGCTATCTCAAATAGGAAGAGGGGAAGTAAGGCAAAAATGTGTGGATCCTGTAATGTTCTGAAAAGTGAGGCATCTGAGATTAGACAGGCAGGTAAACTATTTCATCTGAGTTGTATTGAATAGATAAATAATCTTGTTCTTATCCTGTACCCGTTAATGTAGTGTTTGAATTTTAAACTTATTCCTTGAAGTTATTCCAGTGCAGAGGGGTGAACTCTTCAGGCAACCTGCCAACAGTATATAATAAGAAGCAGATTTAGATAAAGTCTCTTCAGAGATCATGCCAGGAGCCAGATGTTTCATGTAGTGAAACACCTTTTGGGCTGTTTGTGCCTCATCAGCCACTTTGTTAGGTAGAAAACTGCAGTTTTCACAAGAATTGTGCTGTTGAAGAAGCCACTGTGAGAAGCTCAGCTTAATGCAATATCTGCATTCACTCTTGGATCAGCACACAAATGTGAGATCCAACTCCAAGCGCTTAAGATATTTATAATATCCCAGTGATTCCTTGTTAATTAATTACATGCAAAGGATATTTGACAGGGGAGTGCAAAATTGGAGGTTATCTGTGGAGCTGCTTCTGGAAGGGAAGCATCTGCTATAAAGCTGTGTAAGTTTATAAACTTTACATCAGGTGCATATTTCTTAGCAAGCAGCAGTACTTGGTGAATGTATACAATCACTGCAAGCAAGCATTTTGTCTGAACCTTTCCTATTGCAAGGTACTTTTTCATTTATTTTGTTGCTTCATAAGGCTATTTCATTTTATTTTATTTTTTAAAAGCATCTTACAAAAACCCATCTGGAAGCTAATACTTTTTGGTTGTTTGTTTTTTTAAAACTTTATTGAGGAGAGGGGGAAAAACACCTAGAAATGAAATAAAGCCTCAATTTGATCTTATTGGTCTCAGGAAGATCCTTACAAACAGGCCAGATTCCTTTGGCCTCATTTCACCCAAAAATACGTGAAGGCTTTTTTTGTCCCTCCCCCCCTTTTTGTTCTGTTTATTTTGAAAAGTAAAAACTAGAATAATAAATACAATATCTAAAGTGATGGGGCTGATTTTGACGGGATCACCCTCGCAGACTTCTTGAGGCTGCAGAATGGAACTTTGTGTGTGGGAGCTGCACTTGAGTCAGGCTGCCCTTTAATTCTGCCCTTCCTCTTTGTGTCCATTTCTTTTCATTTCTCTTCTGTCTGTAGGTCCTCTCTAACACTGTTCAGGTAATAGTGAATTTCCTTTTGGAGTCCAATCCCAACAGAAATCAGAAGGAGGGCAGTGTGAAGTCCTTGTGTGTTGGCTGTCCTGCATGGGGCATTCCCAGTGGACTGCCTTCCGGAAGAATTTTCAGCTTTCTCCTTAAATTTCTCACTGTGACTGGAGCTCCCAGGAGAGTTTGTGAGGATGATGAAATCCTAAAATTTGAGGTTTTGCTAATGTTACTAGGGAAATACTAGGAAAAGCCTGAAACAGGCTTTCACCCCACACTCTCTTCAATAGGAAAGGTTTATTTCAAACATCATCTCTATTCATTCGTTAGGTGGGTAACGTACCAGTACAAGGCAGTGGTTGCTGGCTGAGGTTAGGGCAGCAGGGTGACTGTGTGCTGATTGTCTTTGAGGGCTCTGGAGGAAAAGATAGACAATGAGAACTCGGATGATACAGTATAGGCAGAACATGGCCTTTATTTTAAATCATAAATTGATGAATTAATAATTTAACAACAATTAAATAAGACCAACTGCTTAAATATATATTTTTCCATTCAAGCACCCTCAAAGTCTTTGTGGACTGGGGAAAATTACATGGAAGGGAATGCTGTTCATAAATCTGTGGTGCTACTTCCATGCTAAATTGCTGCTGTTTCCATGTGACTTGCTAACTCAAAACCAGTGCAGAAATTGTTGGGACTTCATGTTGCTGCATTGTCCAGGGTCTACATAATTTTGCCTTATTTAGAACAATGGTCCTTTTGTTTTGTCAAGCATCCAGCCTTTACAAAAGCTACCCAGCTCTGTGCAGTAAATCAGCTCCTATTAGAGAGCAGTAGCAGTAGTTGATGTTGTCACTGCTCTGGCAGTGCCAATGTGAGATACAGAAAGGCTTTGCCAAAATGGACTCAAAAAGCAGAGCATGATTTCCATGTTGCAGTTTTGGTTCAAATCATACAAGTCCTTTTTGTTGGCAAAAAGGATTGTAGTAGTTTTGCTTTTCTCTGTTACTTTGACCATTTTGATCATTCTATTTGGGAAAGACATGTTTTTCTCTTGGGTATCTATAGAGGTGATAAGGTTTACTGGGTTTATTATTTGTTTTTAGGAGTGGGGCTGAGGGTTAACCTCTGTACATTGGAACTTTGAAATTGTCCTGGAATCAGGAGTTTCTAACTTAGCAAAACAAATTTCTGTCATAACCTATGACTTTCCTGAAATTCAGGAAGGAAGTAGAAGCAATTACTGAAATTTGATGTGTGGGTTTTTTTGTATATACAGCTAAAGTAAAAACAGCCCAAAGCAAGAAACTAAGATGCTTTCTTTTGGAAAGAGCTAGCAAGTTCTCATAGCAGTGGTTTTAAAATGCTTGCTCTTATAAATCCCTGAGCACACTGTGTTTGAATAACAATAATGTACAGCAAGGGAAATGTTTGGCACACTGCACTAAAGATTTTTACATCTATTGCATTTTTGCAAGTAGTGCACAGTAGAATATTTCCTAATAGAAGAAAATGGACGAGATAGTGGCAATATATGCAACATGTTAGCAAAAAATAGACTGTATGAATTTTAAATAAAGTACAAAGTAATTCATTATGCATGATGGATAACTATAGTATGAAATTTCTAGTAAATGTTACTATTTGCTGAATCAAGATGGTTGTGCTCTTGTCCAGAGTGACTTGCTTCCTTTGTGTGGTTTGATTTGCTCATGATGTAAATATAAATCAGAAAACAAGATGCTGCATATTGACAGAACTGGAATTAAATTTTTATTTTTTAAAAAAATCTGTTACAGAACTATCCCAAGTGTTGCGTTTTGTTGGGTTAAGATAGAATGAAGGCACTGCTGTGTCTGTAGCTCATCTGATAGTTTTCTCATGATTTTCAAAGATAAATTTCTCTGTTCTGGATTTTGCCTTCCCACAGTTATTTTCAATAATCCGTAATCACACATTTTATGAAACCACACAGATCACAGATCTGTCTCAGTCATCCCAAGTGCATTCATTCTGTTTAAATGTTCGTTTTGGCTTGCTTGTCTGGCATTTTGTCATAGATGTCTAGCAGTAATCTGAGGCTCACCACAGCATAAACAGAATTGCTCTTAATCTTTTAATTATTTGTTCAATTAAATCCCTTTCTGAACTAGATCCTGGCAGTGTTTCCTGAGAGCCACAGTGTCCCCAGGGTCTTATTGGGAAAATGGTCACTGTAACCCAGTTTCACCCCAAATATTCCCATGCTGAGTTCATGATGCATAGTAGGGAACAGTTTTCTACTCAGCTTGGTGAAAGTCCTTGTTGGGCAAAAGTATTTTCTCCAGCAGAGAAAATTAGTCGATATTTCCACCCTTGCCCCTCTGTCAAACAAAGTGCTTTTACTGTGTGAGCTCGAAGCTCTGAGGGGCACAAAATCTGTGCTCCCCCAGTTATCTCCTGATCATTTCCTGTCAGGCTAACAGGCTGTCCAAGCATGAGAAAGCTGACATTAAAATTATCAGTCTGACAGAAATTCTTAGGTAGGGGTTATATTGTTTAATCATTTGCTGGGCTCTGTAATTATGAAATTATGCTGGAGATTAGCTGCTGATCTTTGTCCTATATATGAAAAATGTTTAGGCTGTCTGAAAATATAATTGCAAAGCCAATAACTGAGAAAAAATATATTATGGTAAGTGAAGACACTGTAGCTCTAAGGAATAAAAGAATATGTATATTTGTTTAAAACAGCAAAGTTAGATATATATGTATATATAGATATTCACATATATGCATTTGTATCTGTGTATAAAAGGGTCAATCTCATCTGTTCCATGATAAGTTGCAAGTGACAGACTTTTGCAGGAGTAACAAATTGGAAAAATCATTGTTACTTAACAAAGAGGTAAATTATGTACAGGATCTAAATTTTAAATACACACACAGGTCTCTTCAGAGAGTCAGATTCTTATATAGAAAGGATTTTTTTGTGGTGGTGTAACCAGAAGCTAGAAAACCTTGCATTTTCTTCTGGAAACACTGAGGGATTGTTTCTTTATCTGAGCATCTTTTTTCCATTTGTTTGGGGTTTTTTTCTGTGAACACTTTTTGTCCCCTTTTTGTAATTACAAATGCCTTGCAAATTTGTTGCTCTGTGTATAGTTAATGAAAGGCCCTAAAAGGTCAAAAGTATGACAGGGAAAACAGGAATGGATAAAATTGTCTGTGATCAAATGGGAATGATTAAGGGCCTTCTCTTAAATTATATATTGTTACTGCTATAATTTATTTTTGCTTATGAATTAGGTGGTGTAACCTGGAGAGAATTATCATGGTAATTCTGGGACTCAGTTTTTAGGTGTAGAGAGAACTGCAGCATTACATGACAGAATGCATTTACATCATTTGGAAGAAAACATGTATTCATGCCTGATGAATCACTGTTCACTAAAGGATCAGAGTTACATAATTACATAGTAGAAAAGAAAAAGGCTACAATCTCAGCCTTTTACTACTTGAAAATGTTTGCAGAGTAGCCAGGAAGAAGAACAGCTTAGTGTCTGTAAGTGGGCAAAATTCCAGACAAGCTTTTCCGATATTGCTTGCTTTGAAATGCAGCTATTCCCTGTAGTAAAACCCAGCAAGATATAGTACCCATCAGTTGTTTTCACCAACTTAATCTGTTGACATTTCTGAAAACAGGGAAGTAATATGTGAAAAATAAATATAAACTTTTTTCCCCTTTGTAAATGAAATGTAAAATGTGGACTTTATGGACTGTTGTACAAGCTAGAACTATTAAAAACTGACTGAAGTGGGTTCTCAGTCAGTTAGAAGCTCGCACTACAATTTGTCATTGTAGTTTTCATAATAATTATTAACACATGTAAGCTTTGCAAGTCACTTTAATGCTTTAATAGTGTTTTGTGGGGAGTAAGGAGATTGGCTTTTTTTTTTTTTTTTTTTTTGCATCATCCTTAGAGCATAGATGTTAGTTTTCACTGTATTTGTTACACAAAAGTGTCAATAAATATCTTTATTGTCATCCAAAAAGCCTGGATTTGTAAGTGCTATTCTCCTTTAAATTTGTGCTCAGCTGCAATAACAGGGAGGTCTAATAGTCATATGAAAAATTTACAGTTATGAGTCCTAAAATGATTAGGCAGTTTGTATCTAGCTAATAGGAACTGTTATGCTTTATAATAATTAGGTACTGGATCATTATTTCTTTTAAAAGGTGTACAAGTGTAAAAATGTAAGTATATCCATTTTCTTAGAAGGAATTTCTGGAGCTGACACTGTGCTGTGTTTCGTTGTGCTGGAGAATTCTTGATCTTTTGTCCAAATCCAGAGGTACATCCCTGAGATATCTGTGAGAGGAACCTGTGATATGTATTAAATCTCCCTGTTTTGCTTCCTTCTTTTTAGCAGTGACTTAATCCTGAACTTTTCAGAAATAGTCATCTGCTCCTAAAATAGGCAACAGCTTTTAACCTGTAATGATTATTGACCAGATGACATTTATACTTCCTGTCTGTCCTCTTTGAGGACAATGCAAAGTTCATTTGAAACAGTTGTTTTGCCTTTTTGCCTGTCCTGGTATTTAGACTGCAGTAAATCTGAGACTTTGAACCCCTTTGGTAAAAGTTTGCACTTGCCGTGGGGATGTCTTGATCTCAGGGAATTTGTAGATCAAGAAAACACTGTCACAGTCAGAGATTTCCATGCACTTCAACCTATCCTTGATGTCTCTGTGTGCTTAGAATAACTTTATGCCATAACAACTTCATATAAAATAGAATATTTTGTATTATTACCTCTCAAACACACAACTCCAGTGACTTTGTCAAGTGGGCTTATTAATCAACAGAGTAGTGTTGAAAATTGATGATTGAAACACATTTCAGTTTTGTCTGATGGATGAAATTAGGAGAAGTCATCCAATATTTTTTTTTCATAGCCAAGCTTATGAGCTGATAAATCATTATGAGGTAGATCTTTGTCTTGTGTTGAGCTGGATGTTGATTATTCAGGACTGATGGCTGTGCAGGTCTGCTGGGGGAGCTGTCTGGTCTCTGTCACAGAGGTGCAATGCTCATGCTGCACTGCAGGCTGCTGCAGTGATTGCAGTTTCCTCTGATGTTACATTAATCCAAGCCTGATCAGTGTCTTAAATACTATCTAATCACAGAAATAGCTAAATAAATAATGAGATATGGCTTTTAATGGAATAGATTCTATATGTGTAAGTATCATTCACTGAAATTTTGCCTCCAATCTTTTCTTGGACACTAATATTTTGGGAGTTGGTCTTGTAGCTTGTTCCCATTTATCTGTTTGTTTCCTTTTCCTGGTCTTATAAACCAATCTCTCAAACCAGCAAGGTCAGATGTAAATCTTTGTGACTGGAAGACTGCGTTGTCTCTTGACTTCAGATTTTATAGATAGTTCTGTTTACAGGTACTATCTTCTTCTGCCTCCTGCTGGAACTGAATCCTTTGTGATTGCCATTCTGTTGTCTTAGATACAGTCAAGCAAAAAAAAGTGTCCTTTATGCATATAAACAAACAACAAATCAATTTTCTGCTTTTGCATTTGTCTCTTTCAGGATCTGGTCTTGAGAACAAACAAATGAAAACAGGGGAATGGCTTACTTATGGTGTCTTTTCAGCCTGAGGGGGTTTTTGTCAGTTTTTTTTGTTACAGTTGAGCTCAGTCCATCTAAGATGGTTTTGTTGATCAGTGTTGGTTAGTCCTGGGTCAGTAGTGCTGAGAACATCCTCAAGCCTGTGTTCCCTCCAGCCTCACTTGCATTTGCTTTACCAGGAACATGAGCACTTTGTTTAGCTCAAGCACCAGGCCTCCACATTCCCAAGTTCTCTGCATGGAATGTTGTACATAACATGTGGCATTGTGATGCAGTCATAAGGGTGGAATTCTGCAGCCATGAGCAGATCCAACAGTAACTTCTGAGTGTCAGTGCCTAGTATAAAACCAGACACATAAACCAGGACAGCTCAGTATTTGTGAAATACTTGCTTTCTGCTACTGTCAACACTTACTGATTACTATTGCAACTATTCGTTACTTGCAAATGGACTTTTTGGGGTTTTATTTTAATTAAACCAAGATAATAGCTCTTTATATTCTCTGTGAGAAATATTGATGAATTAATGAATTTACCTCCTCACCTATTTCTTTCCCTTTTTAATTTAAGATATTGCATATGATTCTGTGTTTTAACCTCGATTTGTATCTGCAAAAGAATTTTCAAAGTATTGTCCTTGATTTTTACAAAAATGCACAATTCCACACCAGTGTGCAAAGTCTTTAGTTTAGATGTTCAGCAATAGAACATTATTTAAAATAACAATTAGAACTATGTCCCATAAATATTGGCTAAAGCCAGTGACTGAAAGCTTGAAGTGAAGAATATATATAGAACAGAAAACTGTAAATATTATGTAAACACATTAAATATATTAATTATTTAAAATATACTTAAATATATTAGTCTTAAATTTAACTATGACATTGACTTTCTTGGAAGTCTGAGGGGACAGCAGCTGACTGACATATTTTATAGAAAACTTAAATCTACCTCATGTACAAGAGCAATTGTTAATGTAAAAGCAAATAGCATTTTTATTTTCAGTCATTTGACCAGAGAAAAGCTTGCTGTGTGCAGGACAGTGACTTCTGCAGAGATGCAAAGGGCCATCTGGTGGAAAATGCATTTTGAGGATGTTTTTTTGGACTCTTGTCTTTTTAGACTCCCATCAATGAAGTCTGGAGATATCATCTCTTTGTTGATATGCCCTCCTGAATAAACATAGGAATTACTGCTGTTAAAACAGCCAATACTATTGGAGCAGGAATCCTATAACCTCAGTTCATGTTTCAAAACAGATAAGGAAAGTAAGTTTATCTTCAGGAATGAGGAGCCAAAACAGTCATTCAGCACATTTGTCTGTATTATGTCCCCTGATCTCCTGAAACCATCAGAAAAATTTCACTAGAGTGGGCTTCACAGTATTAATGATCCAGTAGGATAAATTATATTTGTTAAGGTTTTTTAAAGTCCAAGAATTGACAAACTGTGACAAAGACAGAAAAAATCAGGGAGGGCATTTTTCTTGCTCTGGAGTTTTATTTTATAGCACTTACAAGCTTTCAAAGATTGGCTGCTGTATTTTGAGGTGCAGAACTTGAATACAATTCATAGCAATATTTTTCTACTGGTTTAGCATTTATGTAGATAGCAAAAAGAAACAGTAAACAATAAAAAATGGCCAATGAAAAGCAATGTATTAAGATTTTGTCCAATAGCTCTATAGCCATCCAAAAGTGATCCAATTACTCTTTTTTTAATCACACTTTCTCTCTTCAGAGTTCCTTATGTGAAAAGTAATTCCTAAGTTTCAGACTCCAAATGCTATAGTGAAGTGACACAATTTCAGTCATTACTGAATGTCTTAACATGAAGCAAGATTAGATTTTCCAGTGGTTCAGCTTTTGCATACGGCAAATGTTTTTTCTTAGCAATAGGAAAAATGCTAAAACATATCTTGTGCAAGATTGCTGGCAAAGTGCAATGTCTGTGAGTATTTATGTGCCACACAGCTGCTTTCTGAGCACAGGGGTTCAGAGCAGCTCCTCTTCATGTTGGGTTTTAGGTGAACCTCCTGCAGATAATTTGTGTGCTCACTCCACACAGCCTATGTACTGTTTACCCTCATGCTTTTATTTTCTTAGGTGGTTTTGTCCAAGCCATTTGCAGAGGATGGGCCCTGCAAGCACCCTCTGTGCTATTGAAAAGATAATCATTTAATCTTGGGCCTGTGAGCCCAAAATCAGTACATGCTCACAAGAATCAAAGCCTTGTCAATTATCAGGCTATCACAGTGTACTTTTGGAAGATTTTTCATGGCAGGTACAATATTTCAGAGTTGGTCTTTTTTTTGTTTTTTGTTTGTTGGTTGGTTTTTTGTTTGCTTTTGGGGGTTTTTGTTTGTTTTTTGGGAATTTTTTTTGTGTGTGTGTGTGTGGTTTTTTTTAACAGAATTATCAGCTCAGGTAATTAAGCTTACATTAGATCAAATAAATGAGCTCTGAGAGTGAAGTTAAAAGCTGAAAGTTTGTCAGCCTAATTGTAACAAATTGTTGGCCTGACATACACGGTTAACAGCAGCTAAAAGCTTGGAAAGGAAAAAATATCACTCAATCAATGGGGAAATCCTTTAAAGAAAAGCTTTGCTGGGCTTGGGTGTATGAGGGAAGCAGAGCATACACCAGAGGACAAAGAGAAATTTTGACTTGATATTTAAGAACCTTTAAAGATTGTAAAAACCCCAAATGTATAAAATTTAATTAGAGGCTAATGATTTGGTGGTGTGGGGAGCTGAAGGGAACAGAATTGGGAATGGCTTGTTTGAAATGACCTTGCTGTCAGGGTTTCACATAAGCTGTTAAATGCATGCAAAGAACTGCCACAAAATCAATGAAATAAAACATTGCAGTGGTCCAGTATGGAAGCATAAATTACCATTTTAATTTTCAATCAATAAGAAAACAGATATCCCTGAAGCAGTAAAACATGACCTGCACACAGATCTTCATTGCAGGACAAAAGAGAACGCAGCAGATATCCATAAAACTCTCATAGATGTTTTCAAGAACAATACTGGCTGTATAAAATAGGCAGAACAATGCTGGTTCTGTATAATAAACTGATCTGCTCCTGGTTGGGAATATATGCTCACAGAATAAAGCAACTTTCTTCACAGTTTATAATTTTGCAAAGCTTTTTGACAGCTGGATGTAGAATTTTCCTTGGATGTCCTTCTTTTGTTTTGAAGTTTGTGGGTCTGGGCAGCATTTGAGAGAAGGGTCTGGTCTAGCCCTGAGGAGGTGTCCTGATGGTGCTGCCCAAAAGGCACTAAAGAGGGAAATCGAGTGGCACAGACAACTTTACAAGTATTTAGCCTTGATTGTTGCCATAATTATTAGTATAGGATAGTGTTTTGTGTCTTGTTTGAATGAGCTAACAAGACTATTACTGTTGAGAAGGTAAATTTATGACAGTAATATCTGATTGCTTTTCAGTTTGAGCATGAAAGTAAGGGAGCTTGAAAATCCAACCCATTGATACCTTAAGTTAACTTCAAACCCTGTTTTTAGGACAGTATTAAATAAGTTTGAATTGCTTTTGCCTCTGTTACCAGATGGTCAGCACACAGTTCGAAATGCTTCAGTCACTTGGCTTATATTGAAAGGCTTCTCTGAGTATTCACTGTTTGGTTTTGACTGGAAGTAATTTAATGTCTGAGTCAGAGCCTCAGAGATCTGAAACTGAGCAAGATTTCTGCATGTGCTGTAAATTTTAACATCATTGTAGACTGTTTGCTCATGACATAAATGCTGTTCTCAAGATACCCGTAGAGGCATAAAACAAGTAAGACAAAAGTTTTCAAATGTGCCAGCAATCCTGATTAGCTGGGGAGGT
Source organism: Cettia cetti (assembly GCA_013401135.1). Classification (NCBI taxonomy): domain Eukaryota; kingdom Metazoa; phylum Chordata; class Aves; order Passeriformes; family Sylviidae; genus Cettia; species Cettia cetti. The sequence continues at coordinate 38,255 of VZUI01022622.1, forward strand.
CCCAACTGACTGGAAGGTTAAGTGAGAAAAACTTGTGGTCCTTGTGGTTGGCTGGAAGGGGTCCCTATCCTGCTGATAACCGAAATCAGGGAGGGAAACAGCTGATGTGTGTAGGGGCAGTGTCACCATCAGGGGCTGTCACACATACCTGCAGCTACTGCAGTTTCCAGAGAATCCAGCCCCTAGCACAGGTTGTTCACTTCAGTGGCAGCAGCTCAATGGAAGTGATGGAATAAATAGATTTTTGGTCGTCTTAAACCACCAAGAAAACATTTGTGATGGGGTGCAGGATCTCCAAAGGAGCTGGACAGAGGGGGTCTACAACATTTATGTAAACAGGGCTTTGTGGGTTAATAACAGAGCTCTTATTTTTGTAAAGCATAATCATACATTATTATATTTATTTATGTATTATAAAGCACCTCATCCACATGATCTTTTTTTCACAGAATTTCAGATTTGAATGAAAATAAATGTAAGTTATTTCCATTTATCTGATTTTTGCAGCGCTTCTATATTGCTCTAACTGAAGAGTTAGCATAATTTCTTTTCTGAGACACAGACCTGTCCAAATGAAACAAATCAGTCATAAACTCCTGCAGGGTTCAGTGTGTCTGTTCCTGACTTTGTAAAAAAGCTCAAAACAGAATGACAAAGATTCATGTGACTTCATACCCTGGAGTTGTGCTTTTACAAGGATGGTGTGGTTGTACCTATAATGGGATCATGTGACCTCTTGCTTCTGTCAGTGAAAAAAAGTCCTTAAAAGAAATTCTTGTATGCATTTTTGAAAATTGTATCTTTACGTAGCAGAATAAATCTTTTGTGATTTTATTGTGAGCTGGTTTTGCCAAATTAATAGTATGTGATAACCCTAGCATGCAGTTTATGCTGCTAAATTCTTCCCATCTTCCTTGCTAGGACAAAACAAGAGACCTCTTTCCCAAGCATGTTATTTATGAAAAAGAGAAAAGAACAGATAAATAACTGGTGAAACAAAGTAGAAATTTTAGGGAGTAATTTGCAAACCCTGAAGTGCCTTTTTTTTTTATATTACTGATTTTATGATCATTTATTCAGTATCTTTTATCAATTTGCTATCAATATCCACATCAATGTATTCTTGTGTATTTAAAATTTAGCTTTGGTTTAGTTTATAATCTATATTTAAAAATAATATAATGGTAATTATAGCAAAAGAGACTTTAAAAAATGAAGCTGAATTACCAAAATTATATCCTTTCTTGTTACATTTGGTATTGTTAGTTTTGTATCTTTGTAACTTTTAATATTTGTACTTAGAAAAATACCAGCAATTTACCTTAAAAACCATTGCACAGAAAGTTAGTGTTTGCATTTTGCTGAATTTCTGTGTATGAAAATAACCTTCAGGTTTCTGATGTGAGTGTTTTTCCACAGTTCTTCATATCTGTTGAGAAGTGTTCCTTCTTCTCTCTGGAAATGGTATTAAAGAATGTGGTTTGGAAGCTGATTTTGTACATGTTACTGGCAAATGTGATTTTTCTACCCTTCTCAAGCAGCTCTCTTGTGTCCTATGCATGGTAACTTTTATTATCTTCCCTTGTCAATTAATTTCTAAGGCTCAATGTGCCAGTGACACACAGGAATATATGTCTGATGCCAAGAAGTTTCTAAGTCCCTTTTTTCATTAATCTGCAGTGATTTTCTGCAATTATTAGAGTGACTGAGAGACAAAAACCCAATCACCAGTTAGAGAACAGTTCAGTAAGTGAAATGTATGCAGTTTGTTGAGTAAGTATTTAAACAGCTGCTAATAAAATCTCAGCTCCATTGGGAATTACCTGTGTTAACACATGGATATACTGAGCTTCAGAAAAGGATGAACTGCATGCTTTTCTTTAAAAAGCAAGAAGAAACAGAGGTGGAAATAGACTATCAGTTTAGCCAGAATGTTGGGAGGCTGGGCATGAATATATTTTATAGGTTGGTATTTACATCCTTTTTTGAGTTTTATCTCTCAGGTTTTATCTTAAAAATTGACAAAGCTATCAAGTGTTCATAGAAATTGTGGATACTAGTGAAAATACACTTGCAAAACATCTCTTCTGATTGTAGCATTACTTGGTCTTCATTAACACAAAAAAGATAAAAATGGAGGGTTGAGCAGTAGGAATGATATGGCTGCGTTTCACACTACAGCAGAGAACAAGTTTATCCATTTATCTAAATTCTATTAGATTGAAGCTTCTACAGGAGAATAAAGGAACTTTTCTGTAGTTTAAAAATAAGTTCATTGTCTGCATGAAGAAATGACATGTTAAACTAACACTGGCTGGTTTTCAGGCCATGAACAAGTTTAATCTCTCTCTCTCAGAAGCAATATTAGTTTCTTTGTGCACATGTGTTCACGAGAAGTTCTCAGCACTCATGGCCAGTGCATGCTGTGGCATTCCCCTGCAAACATTAAGAGGTTCCACTTCCCATAAATGTGTAGCAGAACTGTTTCTGCCTTCTGAAAATGTAGAAGAAGCACACATCAGGTTTCTAGTTTAGGAGAGAAAGATTGCCGTACGAATCGGCTTGACCCTGTCTGTATTCAATAGCATGTCTCTAGAGACTGGAAAAATCATTTGTTGTAAAAAGTAGAGGTATGAGGGAAGTGTTATGAAGTGTCAAAAACAGTTTGCAGCTTTTCCTTGGCAGCAGAGTTTTTCTGGGGGACTTGTACAGTCTGTTCTATCCTTTCTTTTACAGTCAAATAAGTTCTCCTTTTGCCTAAGGAGATTTTCTACTATTTTTGTTGCTTGTAAAATTAAATACTTCTTCTGTATAAATTGCTATTATTTAGTTTCAATTGCTGATCCCAAAATCATACTGCTTTAATGCTTCCCAGCTCTATTTCCTTAACATCCCCACCTGAATCTCCCAGGGAGACATGAATAAACCATATAATAGGCAGATTGGTATCAGTGTTGTTCCTTTAGATACACATCAGGTAATCTGGCTTTAAAGCCAAATGCTGTGAGAGGATAACAGGGGATTTCACCATGGCATTCTCAATCTCTAATCCAGGCCTTGTCAATTAGCAAGGTAGATGCAGTGCATCTAAACTGATTTTACCTATTAGTTTTTTAATCTATGACTTTTAGGTCAAGAGAAGCCTAGACATGCTTTTGATCATGAAAAAATATTGCCAATGACAAGAAAAGGGAAGGCAATTTTTGATATTTGCATCATTTCAAACCTAATGCTTAAAATAGGACCAGGGTGAGACTCCCATTGAGCAGCTTTCCATGTAAGGTATTGAGATTAGTTTTAGGTTCTTATGGACAAATTAAAGATGATAAATTTTCTTCAGGAAAACAAGCAAGTGAGCACAAAGCACAAGATGCCCATGTGAGAATTAGGACTCTCCCTGTGCTCCTGGTGGGAGTGGTATTGAAAAATACAGCACTATTTTAAAATGGAAAAAATTCCACTTTGAACCTAAAAATTATAAAACCTCTCTGTGTGGTATTTTTATGTTCAGTAATTATTTGATATAAAGCTCCATACTATAGCTCTGTGAGTGTGTGTATGTATTTCATCTGGGTATAGTATGGAGTGAAAGAAGCTGAGATCAAACATTTGACGTTATATTCAGCTGTTATTTCTGATACGGAGTTGTCTGTGTAGGAAACGCTTGTGGAGAGAAGTGAGATGGGGGTAGTAGTGTTTAGTTTGTTGAAAAAAAAACTTCATTATTTTTTCTATTTCCTGTCTTGGAAAAAAAGTATGTGTATCTAATTTGAGGCAAAGTAATTTACATTTACTTTGATTTTTTTCCCTTGTTATTCTTTGAGCAGTCAGACACATTGACTACTGATGAGCACTTAGGACTCCTGGGTTTTATTTCCTGCTCTGGTTCCTAAAGAAATCTAGCCTTTATTGCTAATTTAACCTCTTACTATTACTCATTCTTTGTGAAATACTACTGGGGTTTCAAAAAGAAAAAAGAAACAGAAAGAAGAGCTAGTAGATTTGAGAGCAGTATTTATTTGAAATAGAGTTCTTACTCTTCATAATCTAAAATGAATTTTTGAAATTTCAGTTCTATAGCCCAGAAATTATTAAGCTATCTAAGATGTCTCAGTATAATAGATGAGATCATCTGATGTTTAAAGGGCAAGTATTCAAGAGAAATGGAAAATGCAAATCATTTGATTATTTGTGTAAGTTCCTACAGGTGGCTTGTCTTCAATCACTGGATCCAACACCTCCCCAGAGTCCTTTTACTTTGGAGCACTGGAGAGGGTTTTCATAAAGGCAGAGCCCAGCCCCCTGATGCTGTGGGGGGGATTTACATGAAAAGGAGGAATTTTTCAGAGCCCTGCACAGTTTCCTATCTATGCTGGGTTTGCAACAAATATGTTATTTTGCAGAAGAGTATTTACTCATGGTGTCCAACATAATCCTTTCTGCATAAGGTATTTTTAGAAACCATAGGTCTTTATTACTTGATAGGATCAGATTTCATTAATTTTCTGTACATGAGTGATGGAAGAAATATCAGAGGAAGAGTCAAGGCTTGAAGAGAGATGCAGGTCTATAACCTCTTGCCACTTTGCCAAAGCTTTTTTTTTAATTTTTTTTGTTGCTGGAAGTTTAGCTTGGGGGAGGGAAGATTACCTTTTTTCTTTTCTTGAAAAGAAATGGGTAGGATTATAAATCTACTCTGATTACAACTGGCAAAAGTTTGGTGTCCTCTGAGTCAGCAGATGCAAATATATATTGCCACTCTTATGCAGAGAGTGTCCAGAGCAGCTGAATATTTATTAAAAAAATCAGTATTATGCATAATATTCACTGAAAAGATGAAAGGATGGGAATTGCTATCTAAGAGATACTGATTTCCACATCTTACCCAGTCTTTTTAGAAAGAACAAAGACAGCATTAATACAAAATTTCTGCTTTGCTGCTCAGTTCCATCACGCATGATTTGAGTGTATTTGATCAGAGGAAACTCACGAAGGAGCAGCAGTTCCCTGTGAAATAAATACAACTTTGGATGTTTTGGTGTTCATTTTCTTGCTCTGGCCGTGCCGGGGTAGCTGTGTGTGGCCAGGCCTGTGGCAGCCACCTTGGAACAGACCACATTCACTTGAGGAAAAAAAAAACTCTGCTTTTAATAGCACCATTCCCTAAAGAGAAGCAACTTACTTGTTCATTATTCAGAGTCTAAATTTAAAAATATTGCAGATTTTTCCTTTTTATGGTGAATTATACTCTGACACTGGTGGCTGCAGTTACACATTTAATTAGATTTACTGTGAAAATAACATAGAGACTTCATAAAGTGGATTTATGGTTTCAATTTGTTCCTAATTTTGAGGACATTTTAAAAATTATACTATTTCTGAATTTCTGTCAGTGTTATCACCACATAGTGACTCTTAGTCAACATTTAATTTGAAATTAAGTGTACTAACAAAGTTAGTTCAAGCTTGTCTCAAAGAAATTTTAGGATTTAATTTAGGTTATGTGAATATATTCATGTGCCCCAGGGACAGCAGGTGACAGTCTAAATCCCCAAATCCTCCACAGTTTGATTGTGGGGTTTGATGTGTGTAGTAGTTCCATGTGCATAGCTGTTTTCATGTTTCTTCCTTTTGGCTGAAGATCAGATCGGGGGAGTGCTTTGTGTGCAGTGCACTGTGCATGGTCTCAGCCTTTGAATACACTTGTTTGGAATGTCACTCTGGCAATTGTAATGATCTCAGTCTCACCACTGTTTTCTTTCTAGGTTGTGTTTAGCAAGAATCTTTAAAAATCTTTGTCAGGAGTTTCATTTACAACAATTTCTTTCTTTCTTATCCACAGAATTGACTATTGTAAATTCAATTAGCCATTGTGCTGTATGAGATAATCAAGGGGTGAGGGCTTTTAATGTGGAAAATACTCATATGTTTGTTAAAATTCTTATTTCCTCTCTCATTTTGTTGTCCAGTTCAATGGTGGGGGTTTCATCTCCTTTTTGAAAGGGCACTATTTTGTTGATCATGCTCTTTGTGATAACCAGGTATGTTGCCGCTGCATGTAGCACTGAGGATTTTGGGAGGAAAGATTTCTTGATTTTTTTTTTTTAACTTGTGTAAAATGTACATTGAAAATGGACATCAGGTTTCAATTATGAACCTGTGCCTATATTTTGAACATGGTTGTTACTGCACAAACAGTTCTTGCTTGGACGTACTACTGAAAGAAGTCAGTTGTATGAAATACTGAGAGAGGAAATCCTTTGGGTTATTTCCTGTGCTAAAGTTTAAGTCATCCTGATCTACTTCTGGAATTTTCTGCATTCCTGTGTACAACACAGCAAATACATTAAAAAATTAAATGTGTATGAGTCTATGCCTATGTTATGTTTATTTTTTCTTAACTTTCTGGAAAAAAGCCCTTGGCTCCCTTAAAGGCAAATGTCGATGTTTTTTGATAATCAGGCTGTGACTGTCCTGTTAGGTCAGCAGTAGAAATGTCTGCAGTAAACAAAAAAATGAGGAACAAATTATATTTTTCACTGGTCTGTATGATACATGTGGGTTTTGTGTTTCTTTCATTAAGGAAAAAACAATCATTTCCAAATGCATCTGAAGCTGCAGGCAGTGACACATGTGGAAAATTCTATTCTGGAGAGCTTTCCTCGTGTGTTAAACAACACGTGAATCACACACATTTCTGTTTTCACAGTTTATTGTCTACACAACATTTTATTGGAACACTCCTCTGTGTTCCCTTACCAGCAGAACTAATAAATTGTCACCCATGGTGGCCAAGAGTTTTGTCTGAAGATCAGAGGCTTTCTTTAATCCCTGGAATACCTCAGTCCCAGCTTCCAGCCTGTGTGGTACATACTGTGTAAGAGAAGCAAATGATGCAGTTTACAAAGGCTGAGCTTCAACCTGCTGTTTGGATAAGCAGGAGAGTTTAAGAATTCACATTCATTATTTTGTAAGCAAGTTTTAATAAGCTGTTGAAAATGTGTAATGTGTAATTTGTAACCTATAAGCCAGCCTCCTCTTCCAAATAAAAGTTCAAGGCTACAGAACAGTTAGTTTCCTGTTGCTGTTCTTTGGTGCAAAACCCTGATGGTCTTCTGAGGCTTTTAGACCCAAAACTATTATTTTCTCTGTAGGGTTCTGGGCTGTGTGCCAGTTTGTTGTGTGTCTTTGCAGTATTGTATCTATTGCTGCCTGGTATTTTGCCTCTGCTGGGTAAGTGCCTGCCTCTCTTTCAGAGCACATAAACAATTCTGGAGATGAAATAATAGGTTAGGTGCCTTGTATTTTCAGCCATGGACAAGTGATGTGAAGGGTCAAGAGAATATCCTGTGCAAGAATCCACCCTTTCATCAGAGGCTGAGGTGTCAGACATGATGCATTTCAGTCCTCCTGGCCCATGGTGCTTTATTCAGTAGAAGGCATGTTTGGGCTTTTATCCTCTGGCATTGATCTCAATTACTGCAAGAAGGAGGAGGAATCAATTCTCTTTGGTACTTGATTTGAGCTGCCTGAACTACAGAATCATTTTAATTTAGACTTCACACTGTAAAAGATAAGGGCTCCTTCCAGACATACTATTAGGTCTCAACCTTGAAGGTTTCTGTTATAATTTCAACACTTATCCACTTATTTCATGAATAAAAGGTTTCTGTTTTAATTCTAGTAATCCCCTATGTGAAAGCCCCTAGCAAAGCAGATTCATTGCTGAGAGCACAGAAACAGCTGCAGAATTCAGTTACATTGATTTCTTCTGCTTACTTAAGGGAGGGATCAACACCCAGCTTCATTAACAGCACTCGCCTCTGCTGCTGGCATGTGCAGGACTTTGAGTGGCTGACAAATCCTGCCTGTAGTTTGATTTACTGATCTCAGACAGTTAAAAGTGGTGGATTCAGCAATGACACTGAGGCTGATGTCTTCTCCTTGCCTTGCAGAGCTTCACCATAGCAGGGCAGCTTTTCTCCAAGATTTTGTTGCTGTGATTTTACTGAAATGTTTGATGTGTTTCAAGCAATTAGTTTTTTTCATGCTTGCATTTCATTCGGGTCAAAGGAGTAAACCTTCCCTTCTGTATTTTGTGTTTCAGTGTGACTGTCAGAGGACTTGGCATCACCTCAGGTTATGAGCTCATGGGGTCTGAGCTACTGAGTTAGAGTTGTTGCCCAGATTATGGTTCGGTGAATGTTTAATTTTTAGTCTTTCTTAGTAACTTAGGGCTTGATCATGTAGGTTTTTTGAAAACATCTGAGGTGAAAAATCTCCTTGTGTGGAGGTGGTGGTTATTAAGATAATGTGGAGCACTGCGTGAAAAATCCTATCTGTTCAAAATCAGCCAAGCTGGCTTGAAATTGCTGAGAGTGAATTTATTCAGGGTAGGTGATGACTTAGAAGAGAACTGGATGAAGAGAATTGCACGTTTGCATTAGCAGCATGGGCTGTGGCACTGTGTGCCCTTGGGATGTTTCTGACGGACAGTGGCTCATGTGGTCACATTCTTACTCAAATCCAAACAGTAATTAGTGAGGACTGCCTGATTCAAGTTCCTAAAGTCAAATGTACTCTGTTGAAATTCTGCTGAACACACCACTAACTCAAAACTAAACCACTTTTGCTTGAAGAAGAAGGTATGTTAAGCAAGAAATATCAGTAAATTGTAACTTTTACTTCGCACTTTGCATTTTATTGCCAAAGTTGACTCAATTTATTCCTCTGATGAACCATGTTGCAAGGACGCTGCTACTGTTGTGCAGTGGCCTTGCATTTTTTAATGGATTAAAATTGAGCTTCTGTGTGCTGATTATGGGTAAATTCAATGTGTCTCAGAGGCAGCTGCCCAGCCATGGATGTGAGCACACTCATCTGCTGAGAGCAGCAATTCTGATGGACTGTTGGCTTCCTTTTAGACACTGCTAGCTTGTTCTGTGCTGGTAAAAAATGAGCTGTGACTTTCTTGCCTGGGGGCATTTGTTTCTTGTAGCTTTAGCATTGCTAGTCATTGTGGAGATTTTTATTTTATTTTACGCTGTGAATAGCAAGAAGTTTGATTTGCTGTAGAGCTCCATGTAACTTGGTTACAGGGAGCAAAAAATTATGCCACAGGGAAGCAAGATGTGACAGACAGCACATCTAACTTTTCCAATGTCTAGGATAGTTCCAGAAACTCAAGAATTCTGTAATGTTTAACAGCCACTATCTTCTACAGTCTGCATGTCTTTTCCACAGGCTCTTCAGGAATTAATCTAGTGCTTCAGTCACAAATTAAATTTTTGACAGCTCTACAGCCTGAAAGCTACCCTTATGCCACGTGGAGAAAAGCAAGAGCATGTAGGTAATGTTTTTGCATACAGATTATTTCCTCTTTCTGGAGGTGATACAGTTCGGGGATAGATTTTATTGGCAGCTCCTGCTTCTTGATTATATTTATTAGTATACTGCAAGAATCATGTTCACTTACATAATTTATATGCATCAGCAGCATTAAATTGACTTCTGATTTAAAATAAAAATATACATGTTTTGCAAAAATTTTGCAATTTTTGCCACATTTTTAACTGTTGTAAAAACCTGTAGTATCTCTAAATGGATTTTTACCAAAGTTTTATGCTCTAGAAAGTTACCTCTTGCTGTGGGCACAGAATCTCAAAATTAATGTGTGTATCTTTTATAAGTGTTAAGAAAACAGTGTGCCTTTGGTTTGCTTATACTTTCTACCCTATTCCCTGTATTCTGCATCTTATTTTAATCAACTTGACAGCATATTGTGCAGACATGACACATAAGAGGTCATCTTACATTTTTACATTTAAAGGTGTGTTGTAATGTTCTAGTTTTAGACATTTTCTTTCATCCAAACCAAACTTACCAAGAAATAGAGCCCATCTGCTGCCACAAACACAAAATATTTTTAGCTCTAGGCTACATAAGAATTCTGTGAACGCACCAGAAATAATTAGATTAGTATATACTTGCACTTGGAAGTTTACTGAAAGTTTTATTCTTGTATAGATTTGAGGGTTAAAGATTATCTAGGGCCATCAAAGCTCTAACCAGTGAGCTCTAAAGATACCTTGTTCTAAAATTGCTCTTGGAAGTAATGTTTTTCTCTCTTTTCCTCCCTGCTTTTAGATTTAAGGCTTTTTCTCTATTATTTCAAGGTTTCCTCAGCTCTGCATTCTAGGGAAGTACTTAACTTCTTATATGTGCAGGTATCTGCAGATGTTCCATAGCATAAATATGCTGTATATCACCAAAAAAAAAATCATTTTGAATCTTCTTCCAAGTTACCTGACCCCTGTACCTACTTCTGTGCTACTTTGAATTGTTTAATGTATAAGGCTTGCTGCAGATCAATTGACAGTGTACAAATTATATCTAAAAAGAATACATGAATCTTAAGTTAGAAAACTTGGCTGATAATATGTGTGTTTTGATGCCTTATGGCAGTAATATTCTGGGAGATTCTTTTGGAGCAGTAGTGTCCACAATTGGATGTGTTGTCCCTATTATGGGGATAATTCCTATTTATTGGGACTGTATTTAGTATTTCAGGCAGTTTGCAATACAGAGATGATAACGAGAGCTCCACAGATATCTTCATTTCAGAAGGGGAGACCATTTCAATTCTGAGCCCATTTGGGAAGTACCAGAGTTTTGAGCCGGAGTTAAAGAAAGAAGGTACAGATTCCATGTATACAGGGCAATTGTACAGAACCAGGCTCTGGGGATATTGATCCTTCTGAAGCCTGATCAGCTGAATGTGCTGCTGGCTAAGCCAGGCCTTCCACACCTGGAGTTCTGTCCTCTCTCTGGTTTTGTGACCTGGGCTCTGCTGGTTCCTCTGAACAGGTAACACAAAGCCTGGAAAGACCAACTCGAGTGCAGCTCGTGGTGTTTAACTTTGAGGCTTCTGTTATGAAGTTCTGTTTGATCCTTTGTCAGAAATGAATTTTGTGCAGGTGATTGTCATCCTTCCCTGTCTGTCTGATCTAGGATCACAGCTAGGTTCAGCACAGTGCCCTTGGGCAGTGTTCTCTGTGAAGAACTTGAGTACCATGCATTTATTTACCTTTCTGGAAGGGGTGACGTTAATGTTCATGGGGTTTTTTTGTTTTCATGTTTGAAGAAAGTCGAATTACCCCTGAAGTTATAAATGTGTAATGTGTATACTGTACTGTAAAACACAGTATATCAATGCAGCTCTGCACTGAACAAAGCAAAAAGCTGGGAACTCTTCCTTTCCTTCAAGGTAATAATAGAAATTCCAATTAGCTACCTGCTACTTTGTTTTTCTCCTTGCACTTTGATATTTAGCACTGCAGTGCTTTTAATTTTCTTTGATTTTTATAAAAACCTATTTTGTTCAGTTATTCAGCTATTTAAAGCCAATTTTAAAATTTAAAAATTATATTGTAAGCACCACCCATTTTTTTTAAGTTAATCTGAGCAGAACTCTGCTTACTTGTGCCAGTCAGAGTTGTGGTTTACAGATTTCAAGATAACTGTAGGGCTGGCTGTTGTTTGAAAATCCTGATGAGTGGCCATAGTTTAAACCCTGGCAGCTCTGTGTGCTGGCCATGCAGCAATTCAATTCCTAAACAGTCTAAATATGTGAGGTGACCTTTTTGATCCTTGCAGTGAAATGCCACTTTGCTTTCTAGTTGCTTTCTTATTAGAATTTCCAATGCTGCTTTGCTAATATAGATCTGCAAAAATAAACAGTGTTGCCATTTTTAATGGGGAAGTATCTTGCCTCTAATAGTTTGTTCCACTTGCCATGATGAAAGAATGTAAGCATGGTTACAGTGACTAGAAGAATTAATATTTTGCAATGCCAGTGTGAGGAAAAAGAGGGCTTTGAGTCTGTTGGCTAACCAGCTCTTGGCAAGCTTCTTTTGCCTTTGAAAAATGCAAAATTAAACAGTAATACTTATTCTGTCTGTGAAGTCTCTACTTAAGAAATATTTATTAAAATTTTATATTAAAAAAGCTACATGCCAAAGGCGTAGAATTATTTCATTCTAAAAGACGTGTAAGCTATCTGTTAGCATATTTTTTAAATTTTTTTTTTATTTTCCTAATGCATTACTGTGGTCATTGACAGGTTAACAGATTAGTTTGCTTTTATAAGACAGATCTAGTGACAAGAAATGCTTATGTTCTCAAAGTACCAAAGTAGAATTAACAGAACCTTTACCTCAGAAGCACTATTGAAAAAGCAGAATTGGTGACCCTAGAAACATGTAGTAGAGTAGAAAATTAAGAAAAAAAAATTAAGCAGATTAAATCAGAGGATTGTTTCCTTTCTTTAGTGGTTGGAAGAAACTTGTGGTTTTAGTTTGTTTGATTGGATTTCTCTTTTTAAGCATCTGTCTTACTTTGGGAAGGAATTCAACTTTTTTTTAAAATTAACATGTAGATTACTTTGGGAGATATCAGAGTATCAAACACTCTGTTTTCTGGTCAGTTTGAAACATGGAGTTCTGCTTTTTCTATCAGTATGGTTCCAAGTGGATGCTTTGTGTACAATAGTGACAGCTATTGTATTGTCTTTTTAATTACAGCCAGCTCCGTGAGAGTGCCAGGGCTGGTGTTTAGCAGATTTGCAGCTGAAGAGCATTTCAAGGGAGTGTTGGGCACATCTCCTCATTCCAAATAGAAAGTGTTTCAGTATATGATCTGTAGTCTAAAATAAAGCTCTGGAAAATACCGATATTTACTGGAATTGTGATCAAAATCTTCTTTTGTTTGTACTTGAAACAGAGCATGATATAAACGCTTTGTGTAATTACTTTTTCTCTGAGAAGATCTTAGGCAAACTTCCCTGGTATTCTCACTTCAGAGACTTCTTCAATGTCCTCTTCAAAGCAGGCATAATGTAAGGCTAAAATAAAGTTTCTCGTGCCCCTTTTGGTGGAATTTTGGTGACTGAGGGATGCAGATTACACCACGTGGTCTGGACACCCTGTCATGGTGCTCGGTCACTTCGTAAAACCTTTTTATCTTTCCCCTAACAAGAGAGGTTTCTACCTGCATTCCCTGCATTATTGTGCATTTTCAAAAGGAGGTGTGTTTCCCACATGTTGGAAAACTAAGTCTCTGAGTGTAGTCACAATGTGCTGAATTAGTTAGAAACTATGCAGTTTTCACTTAAGAAACTGCTTGGCTGTTTAGTGCAGCTGCTAAGCTCTGGAATGTGTCATCTGCTAAAGCTGCTGTCATTAAATTGGTGTGCACGCATACAGGGTGAACGAGATGGGCTTGAAAGCAATGTATAGGCAGGTCCTTAAATCTGGGAAGGAACTGCTTTGGAGTGCAGGGTAAGCCTCCAAGGAGCTGGGTGCTTGAGATGGTAAACAGAAACAATTGTTGACTTGTCAGTATTAGAGGTTTTCCTCTAAAGGAGCTTGTGTCACCAGTGTTAAATCCAGAAGCCCTTCAGTAAATACAGAATGAGTATCTGAGCCAAATATCCAGAATTTAGGCCATCTGAGAGGTTGCTCTGAGATAAATTGGCTCTTGATAAGAAAATTTTGCTCCCATATAAGGGAAACGGAGCAAACATCTATTTTTCTGCATTCTTTTCTCACAACAGAAATAAGGGGAACAAAGTACAGTGTCAAAATATGCATGTAAACTAAGGTACTTTGAGAAATTATGACAAGATAAATAATTATTGAAAGAGCCATCTTTTTGGAGGGAGTGGGTGTGGGGAGGAATTTCTACTGCATCACCTTCAGTGTTAGTGTGTGTATGACTTCATGTAAGCAGTGGGGGACTGTCTTAAAATCTTGTTAAGAAGGTCACAAATGGTTTGTCCTGTTCAAACATTTTCTTGTGCATAAATTAATTAAGATTAGAAGAGGCATGGCATTGGGGGAAGCATAGATTTCATAGTTTAGAATTAAATACTCTACAAGTTACTTTACTTTGTTTCACCTTGACCACAGATAATGTTAGGTTTTTAACTGATGATGATGTCTTTCTTGTATGACTTGTAATGAAATTTAAAAATCCTGCTTGGTACTTACCCTTACGTAAATTTTAAAAATTCATGCCATTATTACCATTACTGCTCGGCTTACTCTGTTGTGAAACTAGTTAGAAATCTATGGTAAATAAATTAGGGATGGATCAGTATAACCCATGAAATTAAAATATTCCAAAAGCAACACTGAGAGTTTTGGTTGTTATGTACTTGAGCTTGCTGTGTAGCTTAAGGCATGAGATGCTGACTCTGGGCTGAAGTTTGCTTGAGGTGGGTTGGGAATAAGGTTCTGCATCTTCTAGGACAACATCTAAAATTCCAGATGCTTGAAGAATCACTTTCTGGCTATTACTCTGACTTGTAAGTATGAGAAGAATATTTGACAGACCCAAGCAGAAGAAATTAGCCATACTTATGTTTATTAATAAAGCTTCATATTTATCCAGTTTCATTTTCATTATTGCAGTATCAGTGTTTTCAGGGAATCCCACCTTGATTCACCTCTTGGTCACCAAAAGAGACCATTTCCAAAAAGGGGAGGGGAGGGAAAGCTGGTCAGGTTGTTCTTTCTAAGTCCCCTCTCTTATTTCTACTGTCTGCCACATAACTTGGCATTCAGGTGTTTTTGATGTTACTGCAGTGCAACAACAGATTATATTAGCAAGCATCATATTTTCCCAGCAGGGCCCTGAATTCCACATGTAATAATTTGCATTTTAATAATGCCTGTAAAGTGTTCAGGTACATCTGACAGAAATATCACATGGGTCGGTTTTAATCTCTCATGCAAAGTCTGCCAAACTTGTTTCTTAGCTCTAGTGTTTTAATTCACATATCTTCAGGTTTATGGGGAAATGCAGAAAGGAAAAAGATTTCATTAGCTCTGCACACAAACCTCCTCCTGTTCTGTAGAGCTGTATTTGTATGTAAATCTTTCCATAGTGAGAAATAGCTGAATAATCTGACAAGCCGTGGCATGGGGTTTTGTTTGTTAGTAATACGTATAAGAAGAATTTGACTGATTTTTTTTTCTTAAAATTTTTAACCTTCTGAGTGTTGTGAAGTGTTTTGCCACTTTTTTTCTTCAGCAGAAAATCATTTGGCAATAATTGTAGGCTTAATTGAGTGGAATCACACTGTGTGGTCCCATCTTAAATTCTTCAGTGTCTTCTTTTCATCTGAAATGAGTCTATCAGTCTATCAAAGATAGGATGATTTTGTTAATTTCTTTTTTGAGGTCTTCATACAATTACTTTCTTTTTGTGAATGTCATCTATTCCAATTAGTTTGTGCCAAATTTTTTGCTTTTAATGTGTTGAATCTTTTTAACAGAGTTAGTGCCTGATTTTGACGATGAGAGATATATATAAAATTGCTTTTTAAAAATGTATTTATCATATCTAATACCAGTATTCAAATGTATATTTGGCACAAAAGCAATAAGATATAAGGATAAGAATGCAGGAAATTAGTATTTCAAGTATGTTGAATTGCAATATTAAAGTTATAATTATAAAATAACAATCTTCCAGTAATGACTGCTGAGTGCAAAATGTGAGCAAGGAAATTCATGATATTCAGCCAGGCAAAAAATTTGCATTTTAGTAACTATATTTTCCTTATTTACTTCTTATCCTATATTGAATGGATAATCCAATCACTGGAAAAGTCTAATGGACTGAATGTGGTTTTCCACAAGGAAAAGGATTTTTCAGCTTTGACAGTACTCAGTATCTGCTTAGTCTTGTGCACGATTGACCACTAGGGAATTAATCTGCCTGCTGTTCTTTTTTTTTTTACTTCTTGAAATGTGAGAGTCATACCAACTCCAGGAACTTTAAATGTAGAGCATCATTGTTGTGTTTCTTGAAAGAGCTTTACTTTCGTACTTAGAAATAGCTTGAAACCTATTATATATAATAAAAAACATGAACAATAAAACAGAGTAATTTAGACTTTTTTGATATATTTAGCTGTTCAAAAACATCACACATGACACATTAATAATACAGAGATTGATTTGGCAGTTGGGATGGTTTAGAAAATGGCTCAAATGCATAACAGTAATAGTTTCATGCCATTACATTTACATTTAGACAAGCATGCAAAACTAGCAGTTGTTGTTTTATATTCCTCATAAAAGCTAAAGCATCCTTTTGAATTTTTTACATATCCAGCAAGACAGAAAGAAAAGTAACCTCTCTAAAGCATTTCTGTACCTATGTCTGTGAATGTGCTGTGAGCACTGTTTAGCATTAGTTTTGCTTTGAAATTCTTGTTTGTTTCCTCGGTAGGGTTTCTTGGAGTTTGGGTTTGGTTTGATTTGTTTGGGTTTTTTTTATTTTTGTTGGTTATTTTTAGGGAGTTTTGTTTTTTTTAATGTAGATGTGCAGTTCTGTGTAAGGTAAAGGAGAGGAGGTTAACACTGGCTTTTTAGGGAGATTACCAAGAGAGAATTTCATTCTAGGTAATGGTTATGCTAAGCAAGCATAATTCTTTGGAAAGTTACAGAAATATGTAACTTCATATTTCACTCATTCACATGAGTATTTCACATTTTTTTGCTAGAATATTTTAGGTAATTTTTGAATGTGCAGATGGCAGATGTTCCTTTGTCTAAAACCAGTATTTTTTTCTTTTTTTTTTCATATTTTAATGAAAAAAGCTGGAAAAAAAAGTATGACAAATTCAATAAACATTAAAGCCTGAGCTTGTATTTTATTGGACTTGGTGCTGAAAGTTGTTTATAATACAATATTCTTGCTTAAACACAAGCCAGTGTGTCTGTGTCTTTGCTGCTTTATTAGCGTCCATATGGAATTCTGCATGCTGGTTGTGGGTTGTTTGGGTTGTTTTTTTTTTCTCTAAGGAATCCTGTTGAAATGGGTGATGTACTTGTAAACTGCTGGTCCATATGTTTGAGGTTTCTGTGAGAGAGTTTGTTTTGGCATTGGATTCCCACTCGTTCCGATAGACAGCATTTCCTCCCATCCACCCAACATACGATTTAGAGGGGCAGGGGTAGGTGTGGTTCTGTGGCTCACTGGCTTTCCAGATTAGATTCCCATGATTCTAAAGCTGAGACAGAGCAAACAAACAAGGAGGTAGGTAGAAAATCTAGCCTGGCTAAACAGTATCAACATTGCAAGATGATTGCAGAGACTTGGGAATCATTTCATTTGTCACATCTCCCCTTTTGAATGGCAGGAAGAAACTTTTGTTTTCTATTAGACCTGTCTTTGAGAAAGTTGACAGTAATTTCCTAGGAAAACATAGGAAGAAAGATGTGTTCCTGCTGTTATGATTTATTGACTGGTTGTGTGACATGGTCACTGCTTTTCAGTGTTATTAGTAACCTAAATTGTGTTATCAGCACACCTTTGTTTGCTTTCTAACACGTACCTGAACAGCTGGAAATTTTTAACCATACACCGCAATTAAATTCCAGAGTACACTGTGTTGTTATTAATGAGCACTTGCTAAAGTGCTGGAGGTTAAGCATTTCAGTCTTTGAGAATAAGTTAGTTTTTTAGGTGGGTTGGTTTTTCTTTAGAATATGCTGGGGTGGAAGGGCCCATCAGAATCATCAAGTCCAACCCTTGACCCTACAGAGTACTCTCCAAGAATCATACCCTGTGCGCAAGAGTGGGGTCCAAACACTTCTTGAACACAGACAGGCTTGGTTTGGTCTGTTTTTTTTAAACTTAGGATTTACAAGGATCCTGACCAGCTGACTGTTGAATATCTCTTGAAATGAAAACTCCGTGGTGCCTCTGGGCAAATTGTTCCAGTGAGTTAGCGGCCTCAAGGGGAACAAAATTCCCTATCTGGGATCGCCCACATTCCAACTTGCATCCCTTGTCTCTCATCCTGTCACCATGGAGGACAGTCATACCTATACCCTCCCACTATGTAGCTGGAAGACAGAAATAGGGTTTTCCTTGAAATTTAGGCTTTTAGCTCTCTCAGCCTTAGAGATGATGTAGCAGTCTGACTATTTGGTGGGTTTCAGCCAAACTCATTTCATTGTGTAGGGGTCTAAAGTAAGAAACTGCAATTAAAAGGAAAAAGAAAAGGTAGCTATTTTTGGCTAATGTTTTCTGAGTTCTTCTTGCTGTGTTTTAATTGCTTGAATTTCCTCATTTTTGTTGCAGTAACTTGTAACTAGTTCTGACAAACTCACTTGGAATCTGTCTGCCATGCTGTCCAAGTCAGCCCTGTCTCATAGGCCTGGTATATTTATGTATTTTATTAGCATTCATATCTTGCCATTTCTCTGTTACTCATCTGTTACTCTTTCCTTTTTTCCCCCTGAATGCTTTTCACATTGAATAAAAAACCCGGAAAACCGCATCTTGGGACAAAAGCCAAATTGTTTTCTATCATGTTAACAAAGAAAAAAAAAAAGTGGACCAAGTAAAACTTAGGAGAGCTTCTGAAGAAAGTCCTTTGTTTACAAGCTTTTTTAGAGTTTGCAAGTTATGAAAATTACTAAAGCTTGGAAGTAAAGGGACTTTCTGGAGTTTCATTTTTTTATGTTGCTCATTGTTTGTAGCAGCTCGTAGGTAAAACACTTTAACCTGTCTAGTTAGTGCTTTATAGTTCCAACATTGAAAAACTTCTCCAGCAAGCATCTCCAATGTGGATTAATTTAAATAAAACATCCTTTTGTGGTGCTTTACTTGGACTTTTTTGGATGTTTGTAATAAAGTTATAATGAGGTATCTTGAGCTGAAATATGAAATTTTTTGTAAACATGTATTATTTGTCATCATGTTATCAAGGCTATTTATAAACAACTCAGATGCCTCAGGAAGATGAATCCTATTAGAATACATTAAGTAGCATAATTGTAACAAATGATCCATAGGCAAATGCTGTGCTAAATGAATTTCAAGTTTCCAGCTAACAAAAGCCAAGCTCTTCATTTACCCGAGATGCACAGATCCAATCTCTCTGAGAGTGTGAAAATCTTTGTCTAAATTTTTCCCCTTTTGAGAGTACTTTATGTAGGCAGACAGATCCTCTTTAACATAGGTAGTAACCTTACAGACTTCTGAGGAGTTCTTTAATCTTAATCATCAACTGGTTTCTTAAAAGCCTTGTTACATCATTCCATTTTTTTTCTGCTGAGAGAAGAGAATTAAAATTGATATGTAAAGCACATTCAGTTTGCCAGAATCTTCCCAGTCTAAGCCAAACATTCTTTCCAGTGGGCTGTAACAATTTGGGCATTTAGGCTGTGAAGGCATTTGCAGTAGGAGCTCAGTTCCTGCACTGAGTGTGCTCAGAGATGGGGATGGAGCAGGGAGCAGCGTTTACCCAGCTCTGCAAGTGTTTCACAACCACATGCAGGCACACTTCTTATCCTTGCCTGAGCAGAGGCTTCTCCAGACAGAGACATCCACGCTTCCCAAGGTCTCCAGAAGGTCTCTGGATCAAGCCCCAGTCCTGCTCATCCCTCCTCCTCAGCTCCATAGGCCTCAGGCTCAGTCTGCTCAAAAAAAACCACAATAAAATTTCAGGTGCATATCTCAGTTTTATCACTGCTGTAGGATTTGGAGTGCAATGCAAAGAAAATGTTCTCAGTTGTAAACTTTGCCATAAAAATATTTCTTTTGTTTGTCTGGCTCTGAGGTAGCTTTGCTGACATGATTATTTCTATCAGTCTGTTATGATTCTGCAGTAAGCTTATTTACCATCTGCTTTCAAGATGTGTGTTCCTGGCTAAAACATGATGTTTCCAGCTGTCATATGCCTGAGAGTGTTAGGTAGAGAAAACAGCAAAAAAAAAAAGTGAGGAGAAAAATAGATATTAAAAATTTGCTTCATCTTCTGTAGAATATTTTTCGGAATTCAGTCTTGCAGTTATTAAAATGTGAAATGCTTGAGGTATGGACAGGCAGATGGACTATGATCCTTTGCATCTAAGTGTCTCCTGCCAGAAGACATGGGTTTTCCACCCAAAACATAACGGATTTTAAAAAAACAAAACCAAACAAAAACTCCAAACCAAACCAAACAAACAAACCTGCAAAAAAAAGCCAACCCATTGTTTTGAGGTTTAATATATTCCATCTATATTGATTTCTTTTGTCGAAAATTAAGTTCTACCTTTATCAGTACTTTATAAAGACTGTTTATTTTTGCTGTGAATGTTAGAAGCATGTACAGTATGTGGTCATGGAAAATTCACTGGAAAATGTTATTTTGTGTTGCACCTTCCCTCTCCACCCCATCATACCAACATCTACCTGTAGCTTCTTATCTGGATAGACTGTAAGATCTGGATGTAGACTGTACATTTGATCACAGAGAAAACAGCAATATCCAACAGGAGCTGATAGAGTCTGTTGTATTTTATGTAGAGAACTGAAATAAACATCCACAAAATATACAGAATCCAGGAGCGTGAGGAGAGAATGGCCAGATGTTGCTTACAAAATATTAAGCGCAAATCTGTAGTTTTTGCTTAAGTACTTCAGTTATGTAGTAATGGCCCTAAAATCCTACATTTAGAATGGCTGAGGGAGTAGTAGAACAATACAAAATTCCTAAATACATGGCAAAGAGTGAACATTTTCAAATACTTTTGCAGCTGGAGTTTTATCAAGCTGTTCAGTTTACCGTTCAGTTCTACATTAAATGTGGCAGTATTTTGGTTTGCTAAGTTTCCTTTAATAGTACAGAAGGATGTTGTACCTTTACTGTAATACTACAGTTTTATAGCATCAGGGTTACATAGCATCAGGGTGACCAGCAGGTCAGTCTGGAGGTCCATTTAAACCCTTATTCTGTGTACAGTGATGGCTGTGAAAAGTGGCTGAAGTATCTATTTTACCTTTTCAGCTGCTCTTTACATGAAGCGCTGCAGGGCTGGATGTAGTTTCTGTGTACTTATTAATCTTTAACAACCTCCTTCTTCTCAAATGTGTTCAGTCTTCCTTAAATCTAGATACAACCTTTGCCTCTCTAAGCATCCATTAGCAAGGAAGTTCACAGATCAGCCCTTTGCTGGGTGATGAGTCACGTCATCTGGTTTTGAAGCTGTTTCCTGTTAGTTTCAGTTGATGCCTCCTGCTCCTTATTTTGGAAGACAGAGTGAAGAATCAATTTTTATCACCTTGACCTTGAGGACTGTGTTTTTATAGGCGTTTGTTATTTCTCCCCTGAGCTGTGTCTTTCTGGAAAGACTGAAGTGGGTTTTTTTTGCTTTATGTAGGGATTTTTTTTTTTTTAATAGAAGTTATTTTGACTTTGTCCACCTTAAGTTTCCCTTCTAAAGATCACTTCTAGTTCTACTGTATCCTGTTTTGAGATAGGGGACCAAGATGATACACAACATTGATGTGGATCATGGATTTAGACAATAGCAAAATGAGTTCTGTGCTGTTTTCCTGAAGGTTCCAAACCTCTAGTTTACATTTCTGAACAACTGCTGATATATTTAAAAGATTTCCCCACTTGTATTTGTTTCTCTTCCTTTATATTTATCTGTTTATTGTTTATTGGCCACTGATGTTTATTGGCTGCTCAGTGTCCTGTGTTGCCTCTTTTTTTCCTACATCTAGGAGAAGCTTGGCATCTCGTGAGCTCTTCGTGATAATTCTGTGGTGAAAGTGTATGAGAGTAGAATGTGACTGTTTTGTTGTTTAAATGGCTCGAGGGGAACAGGGTGGCTAAATTTAACTAACTTGGTGAATGTAGAATTCAGGAACTGTCTCTAGTACTTGAGATCTGATTTTTATTCAAGTATATTAACGTATAGGTCCCATCTAGAAAGAAAGGCCCTAAAATGGTATTCACCAGCTGAGGGAAGTCAGCAGGAGTGTATTTTCCTCTTGGTGGCATGAAAATATTTAAGGTCGGGTTGAATGGAGCTCTGAGCAGCCTGGTGTAGTGAAAGGTGTCCCTTTCCATGGCAGGGGGTTGGAACAAGGTGATCTTTATGGTCCCTTCCAACCCAGGCAATTATAGGATTTATGTAACCATGGAGGGATCCTCAAGCTCACTTGATCATCCTTACACTTCATCAGTATATTTTGTCTCCACCAGGACACATACATTTTTCAGTTCTTGTAATTACAGCTGCTGTGAGTATACCCAAATTATCTTGCTACATCTGCTCATGTGTTCTTAACTGTAGCTACAAAAAATGACCAGACAGAAACTCCCTAATGTTCATGCTCTTTGTACCAGCCAAGGGAAAACAACACCAGATTTAGATGGCTTTGAGGTACAAATGTCAATTTGGTGTGCCTGGAAAGAGCAAATCAAGTTTACTGTTCCTGACCTCTCAGTAATCTTGTTTGTGTTTTGAGGATCTTACTGACAACTGAAATTACTTCTTTGGGCTTTTTTTCCCCAATCCCCTTAGATACTCAATTAAAGGTTAGAACAACCTTCTAATTTCTTAACACACCAAACTTTTGTTCTTGTTACATTCAGTTTCTTTACTTGGTCTCTCTGGATTCACAGGTCAGAAGACATATAAAAGAAAATAATTTAGAGCATGTATCAAGAAATCCAATCCCTGTAACTGAAATGGATGAGACTTTTTTTTTCTCCCTTAGTGAACAAGAAGTAATGGCTGCATATTTTTTCTTCACTTCCATTGAACATCAGGTAAAATATAAATTACAAATGGCCAGCTTCTGCTAGATACCAAAAATTATGGTAATCTTGCATTTTTTGCCACTTAACTTCAGAAGTGACTGGTTTGATTGACTATTTGAAATTCTAACTTTAAGAACAGTCTTAAAGTGGTAAAACTGAGCGTGGAACTGAAATTGCAGAAAGATGACACTAAAATAAATTAATGTAGTATTTCTGGCTCCTAATTGCCTCAGAGTGCTCTGTAAGCTTGTAGGTGTTGCATGTACCTGACCTTTGTCAGTTACTGAGAACAAGGAAACTCTTCCACTGAGCTAAAGATGGGGACAGAATCTGTGGACAGGTCTGAGGCTGAAATTGGAGCAGGTGGTTTGTTTGGCCCTTGGCCACATTTTTAAATCACCAATTCAACTTTGGTTACCTGCAGAATAACCAAATTCCACGCACTGTCAAAATGGGCAGGTCTCCCCCATCCAAGTAAATGGGCCAACACACATTTTTTGGAAAGCCTGCAACTTTAATTCCAAGTTTTCACTGAAAGAAAAATGACATGTTTTTGTCGTGGTTTAAAAAGTGTACCTTATTTCCATTTTGTATTAGCATTGTCCTGCAATTCACTGTGGGAGTGCCCTTTTGTTTTGAATTTTTGGTTTTGGTTTTTTTTGGGTTTTTTTTTTTTTCTATTAAACCAAAGAATAAAAGAGTTTTCTCTTTCCATTAAAATAGGTCAGTGCTAAGACATCTTTTTGGAACAGAGGGTTAGGGGAATGATAAAATAAACTCCTCAAAATACTATAATGTGTGAACATTAGTTCTAGTTATTCTGCTCCTTCTAACAGAAAGAAGGATGTTAGAAACAGCCCAGATATGAAACGTGTAGTTACGGTAATACATATTTTAAAAACTGTGGGTTTTTTGGTTTGGTTTTTTTTTTTTTTTTTTGTATTTTGGTTCCAGTCATGCTCCTAGCATGCAATTCATACAGCTGTGCCCAAAAGTATCCATGTGGATCTTAATGCCTGTGGAAAGCTGGTTTGTAAGACTGGCACCCTGATTTGCATGTGAAAACCAAGTGATTACTGCCAGAATGCTGCAATCAGAGATGCAAGCTGGAAGTTCCACCATGTCCTATATAATTTCAACTTAGGAAATTAAGGTGCTGTGTATATGTACTTCTCATGCAAAAATTATAAATAGGTATTGAAACTATTCGTTAAAATTGTTAGACAAAAGGCCTACAGGCCAATAGGCCTACATGTTTGGAGGAAGAAATTCACTTGATGAACTCAGTTTCAGATTATTTCATGGCTTAAATGATAAGTTTTATTAAATGTGTGGTATGATGTTAAATGGCCCTGTGAAGATTGGAGAAGTAGATGAGGGGGTGGGTTCCAGTAATGTAGAAAAAAATCTGTGGTTTACAATAGCAGGTGAGTTAGAGCACCACTATTCTGGTAATATTATATATAGCCTATTTTGAATTGGTTATTTTACTCATCTGCAGAATTTCCATTTGATAAATGCTGTCTGCATTATAGACGCTTTTCCAGGAAAAAGAAAAAAATACTTGTAGAAGACTTTAATTGCCTATAAATTCATACTAGTGTTTTCCTCACTCAATCTCAATGATTCTTCCTCCCACTTGCACCCACATTTAATCAGCCTTTAATCTGGTTTCTTTCTGCTACCTTGGAAACAAAAAATGCTTTCATTGATGCCCTGTGTTTATGTACTAGAAACATTTCTTTAATTGCAGATCTTCTTCCACTCCTTAGAGGTCAGCTTGGCTATTTGTGTCAGTATATGTGTGCACAGGCTTTCATAAATCTGAGGTGAAATATATATGTCTGTGTCTATACATATATATATGTCTGTAAACATATATTCTAAATCTCAGTTTGCTTGGAGGCAAAGTAAACTTGTGTAAGTCAGACATTGTTTTAACTTATAATTTCTTCACTACAACTACGAAATTTTAAGCCTCTGGTTAGCCCTTGCTATAATGACTTTGTTAACAGTTCAGATCAGACTTCAGTGCTTCACTGCAGAATTTTCTATTCTCATTACTTCTGTTTTCTGTTACAGAGTTTGCACCTGGATTGCATTTAATTGCTTTAGTTTAGACTCTGACCACTCAAAAAGAAGTCTAAAAACACAGAAAGAAATGCTCAGATGAAAAGACTACTGAATACTTATTTCTTAAATGTTTGAGACTTTTTCTTTTGTACATTATTTTTTAATGCATTCCCACAGCATAACTTTTTACTTTGGGGCATGTTACAGTATGTATTTATAATGAGATTGACTGTGTTCTTTCTTGCTCTGGTGCACATGACTCCAGTGAAGTCAATGGGCTTATGTGAGACTTGCTAAGATAATATTCAGACTATTAATCTTTACATTAGTCTCACGTGGAAGAGCAGCTAATATTTAAGACTGAATTTAAGGTTGTTGCTGTAGGTCCCAAAGTTATTTTATTCTCCTGTTTCATTTCTTTCTCTTTTTCCCCTCTTGCTTATTTTTTTCCTTTGGAAAATTATTGTTTCTGAGTATTGAAGACAATCAGGAGTAGAATTTATATTTTTTCCTGGGTATATTAATATACAATGTGAATTGTTATTCATGCCATGTGCTAAGTCAAAACTCTGGAGAATTTTTCGAAGGGATTATGTGGAGTTAGATTGGAAGGGTAAGGAGAATATTTCAAGACAATCTTCCTGCAGGGTAAAAGGCTCAGTGCGAGATTAGATTTATATTATTTGTGTTGTTGCTTGCTCTGGGAGGAAAGTAAAAGAATCTTAATGCAGACTTGAGAAAAGGAAAGGAAACCAAAAAGCGAGTAAACACAAATTGTTTTTCAAAAGGTTTTTCTGTGCAGAATATCAGTCTGACTGGATATAAGAGAATTTAGCACCAGCTCCACTTAAGGATTAATTAAATAATCCCTTAGTTAATGATGCTTGTCTGTTATGCATTGGATTAGAGGGATTGTTGCTGATGGCACACTGTAGGTAATAATTTATGGTGAATTTCTTGTAGCTAACATGGTCAAACTCCAGAGATGGCTGAGTCATTGTTCAGAGAAACCCTCAGGAACATTGGACTTTTGGGAGAGGAGAGATTAAAGGAGGAAGATGGTTCAATATTAAATCATGTTTGCTGTTGACTTATATTGTAGGGAAGAAGGGACAGGGAGGAAATGAAGGCAATATTGTGTGGATACTTTAAAAAAAAACAACCGAGAAGTCAGAACAAGAGAAGAGGTTGTTCTGAGGATGTCAAGAGAAAAGGAAACCAGTAACAATAACAAAAATTTAAACACTCAAACTTTATCATTAAATTGATAAGCTGCTATCTTTGGAGTAGGAGAGAGCCTTACCTGGTGGAATTACCAATCCCTTCTTATGTACAACTCCTGTTTGCAAATATTCTGATTTTGAATAATCATTTAACAACATGTATGTAATTTGGTTCATTAATATGAAACATTGACAGTAGTTTTTTTCATTTTGGCTAACACTTAGAAACTTTTTGCAAGCCAAAGGAGTTACATATTACCAGCATACAATGCTTTTGTACAGAAGCCAGAGAAGTCCCAATTTGACCTGCCAGCTGTATCATGCAGTGTTTGGTAAAGAAAATATTACAATCCTGCTGTCTTTATGACTGGCTGCTCTACAGATTGTGCGGAATTTGGAAGAATGCTACATTCATTCCAGCCTGATTGGCCAAGTGAATAATAATTATTAATTTGTGGAAGTGATTTTTGAGTATTTACATTCAGTGGGCTTAAAGAATCTTCACCTTGTGCAGAAATGAGAGACACTCTTTACTTACTATTCAGAGCAAGTAACTTGGGAAACTACCACAGCTTTCTTGGTTAATGAACAAGACTGAAGAGTTTTGAGGAGAAGTATTGAACTACAGCAAACACTTCTTGTAGCTGACGACCGTGCTCTTGTAGACACCTTTGTAGAAAGTGAATGGGAAGGAAACATCATTTTAAATTTAAACCCCAAAACCATTCCTTCTGCCACATTTGTCAACTATAAATATATTCCTAAAAGGTCTATTTAAAAACCTGTTCAAGAACAAAAATATGTCCACCAATTTCACATCATTCAAATAGAATAAAAATAGAAAACAATGATCCCTTTCCAGTGCTGGCTTCACTTCTGTTTTTGTTTTGGTTTTCAATTAACAATGTCATGTCTTAAGACACCTTAAATAAGGTTTTCTTAAGCTGATTTGCAGGAAAAAAGTATACAATAGACACCATTTCTGTTATGATGGGTTGGGGTTGGATTTACTTCTGCAGTGTTATTAGGGGACATGCTTTCACTATGTCCAAAACAACAAAACAGTAGTTGCTCAAGAAGTTTCTTTGCTTGTATAAAACCATTTCTGTAGAGGGAAATGCAAGTCCACAGTCAAATATCTAGATAAATTATTTTCCTTTATGCAAGGAACTATTTACTTTAGTTCTTGACCTGTTGTTATGGATAAATGTTTTGAGTACTGAGTTACGAATCCTCCTTCCCTTCTCTGATTAAATCGTGGCATTTCTCTTTTTTTAATCCCAAAATATTTTTCGTGTCTTTTTCAGCAAATATAGTAAACAGTCAAGTTTTAGCCTTCAACAAAATGCTTTCCATTCATGGAAACCCTTATGGGAAGCTTAAATTAGCTACCCTTACATTACTCACTGTTGAAATGCTCTGAGCCACCATTGCATAATATGTTTTCCAGTATCTCTGGAAAACTCAATTATTATTATCACTTTAGTATCAAACAAAACTCAATGCCTGTGAGCTCAGAATGAGTAATAGCTAAATTTTTATTTTAGAGTAGCACAGGTTCCAGATGGAATGGTTCTTTTTATCTCACCAGATTTATTTTTCTTGAATGTAAAACATTTTATTCTTCTTCTTATACATTTTTACATGATAACTTTTCCATGATATTTTCATTAAAATGAAGCAGTTAGCAAATGGACTTTTTGTCAGCTCATTCTTTATCTATTTTTTTAAACAGAGATGACCATAAATCACACTTAATTCAAATTCAGTGCTGCTCCCAGTTTCATCTTCTCCTTCCTATGTTTCCAATTAGCAGGGTTTTACTTCATTAATGTGATGAAACTGGAACAGTGCATCATTGCATTTCCCCAAAGAAGTAGGTGTCTGCCATCAGCTTTACAACATTCATCTGAGGTGTTGGGGCATGGAAGAGAGGAGGAAAGATGAAGAAAGTCGATGACAACTTGCTTTTGATGGTTGTGTCTTAAGATGTCATCAGCAGTCTCTTGCTTTTGAGAGCAATTGTTTAAAGCTCTGCTCAATTTCTGTAAATATTAAAGCACATGGAAGAATATTTTTGGTTTTGTTTGGTTTGGTTCTTTTACAGTTTTGAATGCTTTTTCTGTTGTAAAAAATGTACTTTAGTGCCATGCATCAATTATATAGGCTTTTGAGATAGGGAAATGGAAAGGAAAATAAGATGAGCTTGAGACCTTTAAATAACCTACTCAAAATAACTTTTTCCCTGAATAATGTTTCATTATTTTGTTCTGACCTATATAGGTTAGAAGCAAGAGCCACGACCTAATGGAAAAAGAAGCATTCTTATTTTTCTAATGATATGAAAGTATGGGATTTTGCAGGCTGTCTGTTTAAAACTGCTTGAAAGGTTTGGGTGAGTGAAAACCTCTCACTGAGCCAGATGGGCACAGGTCCCACACTGGGGATGCTTTGGAATTAGGTTGCACTGCCTCAGGATGAGCATAACTTGTTAATGCTGCAGCACAGCTATGGCTAACATTGACTAATAAATGTTGTATTACTGGGCAGTATGTTTAGGTTTTGTACTGTTAACTGAGGAGAGAAGCTGCAATAAGCTACATAAGAACTTATAGACTTGTATTATAATATGGATTCAGAATATTTCAGGTCATAATCTTCCCTTGGTCTGTATTATCTTTTTTCCCCTTATTTTGCAACCTGGTAAGAGATGAGAGCTTTACCACCTACCCTGATGCAGTTTTTGCTGAATTTTGTTTTCAGCTGTGAAATGATATAAGGCTGCTGGGAAAGTGGACTTCATAAATTTAAAGCACTTTCTCAGTAACCTTTTGGACAGGGCATGTGTGCCTGGAAGTTTAGTCATTTTAGAAAATCGATTTAAAGGATTCCTGTGAGATAGATGGCTGCCCATCAGAATTTTTCCTTTTTTATAATTTTCCTTTCTTTTTGATCTACATACCATAATTTCTGGGGCATTCTTTTCCGAAATTTCAGGAGTGCTCCTTTGTAATTACCTTTGAATC
Organism: Cettia cetti; assembly: GCA_013401135.1. NCBI lineage: Eukaryota > Metazoa > Chordata > Aves > Passeriformes > Sylviidae > Cettia > Cettia cetti. The sequence continues at coordinate 67,198 of VZUI01022622.1, forward strand.
CTGACTTCTGAATGTTTTTCTGAAATACTGCATCTTCTGAAATACTTGTGTCTTTACCCACTTCTCTTGGGGAGTTCAGTTTTTTGGAGATTTTCAGATCACTGAGACTAAAAATTTGTGGCTTTTGTGCTTTTTCATTATATGGATTCGGGCATTGAGAGTTAGATGCCCAGTCTCTTAATGTACTACCTTCAGGTACAAGCAATTTTTGAATGGTTTATAATCTAGTTTTGTTCTTTTGCTGTTTCCATGCTGAATTCTGAATCTTATGTCATGTTTGTTGCTGAAAATAATTTTTATTTTCCTTTAAGACTGCAAGTGTAATGGTGTGGAAAACAGTGAAACTAATGATTCACGAAACCAGTCTGGGCAAAATAAAACACTGACTTGTTCATCACATTCTATTTCATATGATTTATCTAAGGTTTCTTCTCCTCCATTTTATATGTCTTGCAATTAATTATATAATGGAGAATCCAGATATGGAATGCACAGAAGTTACAGAAGAACACCCAAAAAAACCTGTTATAAGAAAAGGTCAGGTTAGTGAAATAATAGCTCAGATTTTTTTTTTTTAATCATCACAAATGTGAGAGAATGAAAGTGAAAAAGAACATTTCAGGATGAATCATTCAACAGATATGATGCTATGGTTCATTCTCACCCAAGTTTTCTCATGTGAGCCAATTCCTTTGTATGAAGGGAATGAAGTTTGAAGCTGTGCTGTTACTGCTGGTGAGAGGAGGTGGAGGGATATTTTCACTCCTGAGGGATCAACCCCACATTTCCTACAAATGGCCTGTATTACCTGTGTCTGTAAGGGACTGAGTTACTTGGCAGCTTGAAACATTAATTCTATTTACAATGTTGCTCTAGAAAAATAAGTGGGTTTTGCAATGGTCCTTATTAAAGGCTGAGCAAAAGTACTGCAGGTCCACCAGAGCAACAGTGTCTGCACTCCGGAGTGTTGGAAAAACCAACCTACAACTCCTGCTGATGAAAGCTTAGGCCAAAAGGGATTCATGCAAAGTTTCTCCATTCTTTCTGGCTATTCTTCAGTATTAAAAAGAAAAAAAATAAAATTAGTGGGTAAGAGATTTAATTAATATTCTTAGTTCTTTAAACTTGACATGAATTTTTATTCACACAAAGTTTCCTGTCCCTGAAAGGTACTGAATGGTGACTTTTTTCATTTTGAACTTGCATTTGAAAATGATTATTCAGTTATGGTTTGTTTTTAGTTTTCTGGTGTTTAATTGTTTCATTTGGAAAATGAATGTTTAGGCCTCTTTCTCTTGCCCCAGCCTGAACCGCTGTAGAGTGGAAATCAAATTCAGTTCTTCATTTTGAAAGTGAGCAGGTTTCTGAAACATCTGTGGAAGAATTTTGTCACTAAAATATATTTTATATGGTTCAAACTGAGATCTTATTGGAAGTGAAACAGATGAAACAAGTAATCTGAGAAATAATAGGTTCATAGTAAATTTGAATATTGTTGAGTTGTTGAATTTCCAGGTTCTGCTCCAGTTCTCTCTTTGATTCCTTTATAAAGAAGTAGTACTAAAAAATGCTACAGTAAGTTAAATACAAAAAATTAGATAACAGCATATGTAGCAGTAACAATTCTGTGTTGGACTTATATGGATATTTTCCATTTAATCTTGATCAATAAAGTGGTAAAATTACAATAAGCAACAGTAACAATTGATGTCTATATATACACACATTTATATGCATTTATATGCATTTATATTTATATACACACATATATGTATATGTATGCAGACATACACAAACAGAATCATATATTAGAATACATCAGGCAAGAATGGAACCTGCTAAACATATGCAAAGACTGAGATGCTTCCAATTTTTCCTCTTGGGAAAACCTGGGATATAAATCTCCACTTTATTTAAGTGCTACAGCTTACTTGACTAAGTAGAATTGTGCTTGGGAATAAAGTGCCTGGGAAAAAAATAAAAACAAGCTTTTTAATCTTCCTCACAGTTGTTAATCAAAATAGAGAAATTAACAGTACTTGTTATAATAGTTCTTGAAATAAATATGGAATATATTTATGGACTTTAAAAGTGCATGAAACTTTTCAAATAATTTAGGATTATGTGTTATAATTAATTATATAGAAAAACACAGTCTCATTTCATTCCAGAATCCTGGTGAAACTTGGGAGCATTTCATTCCAGGAAATAATTTTCTCTAATGAGAAAAAGTGTTTGGTTTGTTTTTAAGTAACAAAATGTTACCATTTATCAGATGAGCAGCTGTCTGTGAAAATGCTGCTTTTACATGAAGATACTCTCTCTCAAATAGATAATTTGAGATTGCCACAGCTTTTTACACCTGGAATCATCACCTGGTTCCTTCCAAGCAGCCTGAGTCCTGCAAGCAGAATGGAGACAAAAGAAAAAGTTGCCTGAAACACAGGTAGAAGTGCAAGTGGTTTGGGGTTTGCTGGGGGAAGAGAGTAACTACCAGCCAAAGCAGCCTTGTTTCTTGGCACTGCCTTGGGTCTGGGTGAGCTGGAGCTCATTTTCCACGTGGCAGCCCTCCCTGAGCTGTGCTGTGTTGGTACCTAGGAAGGAGCTGCTCACACCCCGGTGTTTTGGCTCTGGCTGAGCACTGCTGGCACTGCAGCAACGCTGTTACTCCAACATTCCCCCCTTGCCTGTGGGCTGGGGGTGGGCAAGACCCTGGCAGGGGCCATAGCCAGGACAGCAGATCCAGCTGACCAGAGGCATGGTCCACATGTCATTGGGATGTCTGCTCAGAAATAAGACAAGGGGGAGCAGGGGCACTCATTATTACATTGTCTTTTGTAAAGACTGCAATGCCTAGTGAAGCCCTGCTTACAAGGAAGTGGCTGGATATCCCTTGTTGATGGGAAGTGGAAAATAAATTGAATTTTTTCCACATTATTTTCTCTCTTCCCTTCACCTCCTGCTAAGGAGAGGAGTGATAGAGCAACTTGATGAGCACCAGCCAAGGTCAGCCCACTACAGGCATAAATCTCAGACTTTTTGCCTTGAGATGTTGCTGGTTTATCTACAATGGCTTATCAGATAGCTTTCTGTGCATAAAACTTCTGTTTTCATAACTGATATTAGACAAGTACATTCACTTGAGAACTTGCACTCTCAAAATACATTCAGATGTAGAAATCCAGTTGCATTCAATGTTACCTTCAGAACTCGTTCACTAATATGTGGGTTTATGGAAGACCTAGTAATGCTTTGTTAAGTGGCAAACATATAGTGGCCTGAGTATTCCTGGATCAGCTTTTTCATTCAGCAGAGGAAAGCATTTTCTTTGGCCTCTGGTGAGAGAGATGTTCCCCATCAAAATAGTGATTTTTTTCCTCTTCTCAAGTGAAAAGTACCTGTCAATGTAAAACTACCTCTCTTAACTTCAGAGAAGGAAAGTACCTCTTGTAAGTCCAGACAGGGCTCTCTACTTCACTACATATTCTTGGATAATAAAGTGATGGCACAAAGAGCAGGACAGAGACAGAGAACATGCGCTGGGAAGGGCAGTGCTAAGGCAGTCTTTAAAATGTCTCTTGATGTTGTTCACTATGTTGATGGTAGCAAAGGATGGATGATAAATGCTTGCTGTCTCTTTTCAATGTCATGTATGTCATGACTTAGTTATTAATGGGTAAAGAAACAATAGAAATTAGAGTTTTCCTATTAACATTAATACATCTTGGCTTAGAATTCATTTCAGCTCTCACATTCTTGCTAGAAATGTTAGTCAGCTATTAGTCCTTCTGCAGTGACTAAAATGCTCGTAAAAGCCATTGGTTTCTGAGACAGTGTACAGTGTCAGAAAAGGTTGGAAGATCTGATCCAAACCATAAATTTTATCTCAAAACTGCTTATGTCATTCTCCTGAGAGAAGACAGAAATGCTATGCAAAGAGCTGTCTCCTGAAAGCTGCTTAGAGATCCAAATTATTGGAGTCTTGAAAAACTGACAGACAATTTTGTATCAGCTTTATCATCATTGCAAGCCAGGTTGTTCATTAGCTGCAGGTACACACTCCATTCCTACATGCAATTTTCTTTTGATTTATACAGTAGAGAAGAAGTAGGAGACCTTTCTTTTTAATTGTTGATTCAAATTTTTATAAAATGCTGAATTTAGTAATTATAAAGCAGTGCAGTAATTTGCTCTTATATAATGTGTAGTTTATAAACTTTTACTTATGATCAGGGCACAAAGCAGTTTATGACATTCGTAAATCCCGATCTGGTCTCCAGTCATTGAGGATATTATTAGGATTTGCAGTGATATGGGGAAATAAATGCAATGGAACACAGAAAATTCTAAATGCTGTTGACAGGTTTTGACAGCCATAATCCTGATCTCATCCAGTATGTTTCATGCTGCTGACGAGGGAACTGTTCTTTTTCTTTCTGTTCATGTGTAGCTTACATTTGGAGTGTTCTGAGCTATTTGTGTTGTTACAAATTCCCATTTAAACTGTTCAGAACGATCAGCTTAGTGTGTGTGTCACCATTTTGTAATTTTGCACTTCAGGGAGAAGGATAACAGAGTTTCTTTGAATTACAATACCGTGTACTTTAAACAAATGTAGTAAAAAGGGGGTGTCTCTGACCCCTTTATCTGCCAAGTCAGTGTGAGGGTTTCTCCTCTCGTTGTTCCTGTCATGTAAGAACCCGCCTCAGTTGCTCTGGGCAGCGAGGGAGGAGATGTGCACACTGCTCTCCTGCTCTCTCCCACTGTACCCAGAGCTCCAGGGGATAGGGCTATTGGCAGGACTCATCCCTGTGCTCTCTAATGCTTATTTGGACCTGCAGTTCCAAGAGATGAATTTGATTTCACAGAATTAGGGAGACGTCTCAATTTTCTTCACACATAATTTTGCAGAGACTCATTGAACTCATCATGTCAGTGCATTTGGGACCCATTTTGGAAATGCCTGTGCCTTTCATGTTCCTGGACATGTTACCAGGAGAACCATTTCATACTGCATATCCCCTGTGCTGTGGTGTGCTGTGGACCTGATCTGCTACAGGGATCCTTAAGCAGAGCGTTTTGCTGTATAAACATACTCCTAATCTGCTATTTTTGTCTTTAGAATTCTGTACAAAAATTGTCCTTCTTTGTGAAAAGATTTTCAGAATTTTTGGTAGACTGCCCATCTCTCATTGAATTGGAAGAAGTGTTGCATGCAGGCTTTTTTTAGCCACATGGTACTTTTCATCCACCTAGCATATGCTTAGGAGATCAGGATATCAAGTGCTTTTCCTTTGGAACACTCTTGGTGAGAGTAAATATGGCTTGGTGGAGAAAGTTGAATAGAAGAGTAGCATCTGAGTGGCTTATGGAATTTTGTATAAATGTATTCTAGCAAATTTTACTGTGATATACATCATACTTTATCATTACTGAAATTCTGATTTATTTTTTTCACCAGAAATCACAAGTTCTTCTCACCCAGAAAGTAAAGACAGATTTGATCTGTTATCTGGAGGAATTCTTCCACAGACAACAGAGGGAGAAGTTGGATTGCTGATCTTACAGGCTGTAAAGGCCTGGACCTGGGCAAGTTAGGAACAATTTTTACTTGAAATTTAGACATTTCTTCTTTTTTTGACTAAACTATAGGGGACTTTGAATACATTTCTTGGAAGATCTTTGCAGTCTGTTAGCTCTAGAGTTGCTGTTCAGGCTGGAAGCAGCTGTGTGGAGCAGGACACGGATTCTGCAGCCGGGAGGGCTGAGTACTCATTTGGTCCAAGACCATACAAAGTTCTTCACCAAAAGGTGTCCTTTGACATCCTTTACCTTTTCTCATGTGAAGTGGTGTGACTTTTACTCTTCTTCAAATGCCAGGCTATGTGCACAGGTGCATAGTAAGGAATAAATTCATTGAGAAGGCACAGGATGTCAGACAAGCAACTAATGATGAAATAAGTGTAATATAACACTGTGCAAAACAAACTCAGTCCAGTAGAGTTGGCATTCTTTATTTAATATTTCAGTTCTCAGGTAACCCCTGTACCCAAATTGATGCAGTGGGAGTACCCATTTAGCTGTGGCTTTATCCATCACATATATTTAGTCCTTGGAGGCTGAAAATATATCTGGAAAACCTGTTATTATACTTAATTCAAGTTGCTGTTGCAATTTGTGTTGCAGTCTGTTCTTGTGGTGAATGCAGAGGATATCTCGAGACTAGTCGATCAGCTTTCCAAACCAGTAGCATTTTTAAATGGTCTTCAGCATATCATCCTTTTTGTGTTGTCTGATGAAAATTCTGTCACAAAAAAAGGGTTTCTGAGGTTTTATCCTTCCTTGCTCATCTCTGTGTTTATTCTTACACCGTGTGACATCCATGCAGCTATCCGGAGTCAGATTTGGTTGTCTGCCTGTGCAATGTGAAGTGATTCAAGGCAAAAGGACACGCGTAAGTTTTATTTTGGTTGGTGGATTTTATTAGAAGCAGTAAGTGAAAACCTGGCTTGTAAAGACATTCTGGGATTATTCCTTTAAAAGAACAAACTTGGACTGAGGTGCCTGTTAGTGGAGGGGGAAGTTATTTTAATGGGATCATGAAGCTTGCCAAATGCAGTTTATTTCCATTTTTACATTGCTGTACTACTGTATTCATCCCTGGCACCCACAGGAATCCTGTCCATTGTCGTCTTTGTCATTTTAATTGACAGAAATGTAACGTTTAGCCAAAATAAATGAAGTGTAAGTTTCAGCTGATAAAAAAGACTGCCCAGTTTATGGCTGGAGATGTATGTAATACTTATCTGTTCTTAAAATGTCTGTAAAGTACAGGTAATGGGCAATACTTTCTCTGATAAAAAGGACAGTAGCTCATATGGCTGTAATGAATGCTGAAAACCAGTTTGCTTGTAGTGAAATTTTTTTATTAGCATTAAAAAAAAAAAAAAAAAAAAAAAAAAAGCT